>JARFXV010002006.1:0-243520 GCA_031761425.1 Cosmopolites sordidus
GTAACGGCGATGACTTTTCATAGAACGATCGGATTGACACCCGAATGATTTTAGAAACGACTAGTATATATATATTATATATATATATATATACATAATATATATATATATATATATATATATATATATAATATATATATATATATATATAAATATATATATATATATATATATATATATATATATATATATATATATATATATATATATATATATTATATATAATATATATATATATATATATATAATATATATATATTATATATATATATATATATATATATATAATATATATATATATATATATATATATATATATATATATATATATATATATATATATATATATAATATATATATATATATATATATATATATATATATATATATATATATATATATATATATACATATATATATATATATATATATATATATATATATATATATATATATATATATATATATATATATATATAATATATATATATATATAATATATATATATATATATATATATATATATATATATATATATATATATATATATATATATATATATATATATATATATATATATATATATATATATATATATATATATATAATATATATATATATATATATAAACACTTTTGGATGATTTCTCGCTTAATTCACTTGGTTGTGAACATTATTTCTCCGAATTAAACTCTGTTTTTCAGGTTAACAGCTCAATACCATATAACTCTATCTATCAAGTTTTTCTAGGTTACTTCAGGATGTACATATATATATAGGACTTGCTAATTATTCGAAGTTGACATAATTGATTTTCTCCGATCTTACGTGTTGTTGTATGCTGATCACTTCCAATTATTACATTGTTTTTACGTAACCTTCTGAACCACTTACAGCACGTGGAATGGTCACCGGCACCCTCACAGTACACAGCACATAACTTCTTTTGCCTCTGCGAATCATTCTTGCTTTTTCCTTATTTTCTGACATTTTAAATGCTTAATAAAATAATAAAAAAAGAAATAAGACAATTTTCCCCAAGTGCTCGCTGAAGCTACTTCTGTCAAATAAAATCAAAACTTTGCACGTGCGAAGATGATAACAGTTCAGTTTTGTGAAAAATGGCAATAGCATCGAATGCCAAAAACGAGATGAACTTTTGCATCAACCTAATATAACAAATTGTTAAATTCAAAACAGGTAACTCAAATGAACTAAACTATGAATATGTTAAAAAACAGGATGCTATCAATCCTATTTCTTAATTAAACCCTTTCTTTTCCATTCTATCCATTGAAACTCAAGAACCGTGTCAAGCGCTTTAAGTAAATTGAATAATAGGTACTTCAATTATTGGTATTAATTAGTTCTTTCCGTTAACGGCGAGAGTAATTATCCTGTTTTTTTTTCCTGTTGTATCTCCCATTTATTTTCAATAATTCCCACAAATTGCTATTATCGACTACAATGTCAAAAATAATTAGCTATTAATCAAAGTAATTAAGAAAAAATCTGCAATCACAACAGCAGACATTTTTTGAATCAACGGAATATGATTGTAAGTAATAAAGTCTGCAATTATATCTTTCGATGTAATCGAATGGTAATGATTTAATTTATTTCACAAATTAATCCTAAACTACATTAAAAAAACAAGGTAAGTTATAAAAGGGGACACTGGTGCAATTTTGTAATATTCTATATACGGTGTGTCCATAAGTAATGCCGTTTTTTTCAAATTTTAAAAACATTGCCATCTACCGACAATAATTTTAAAATAACATAACCTATATTTTAGTTTAATGCAGTTATATTTCGTGCATGTTGTTAAATTTTGAAGAAACTTTAGTGAATCTTAAAATAGAAAAGTTCTGTAATATTCGATTTCCGAATTCCGATTCCTTGAGTTTCGAAAGCACAATAATGCCACTAGTATCACAAATGAAATTAATGCTGTTTCTCCTAGTGTCCTTGATAACAAAACATGTTAGTGTTGGTTTGAAAAATGTTGGAACCGTGGTTTTTATCTTTTCGACGGTGTATAAACTGGAAGATCTGTTGAGCTTGATAAGGATCTATTTTTGGCTCAAATTGAAACTTGTTCCTAAATACCATTTAGGACTTAGTCACCAAGCTTAAAACTTTATAGACCATAATACAAACGCTCTTAAGATAACTGAACAAAGTGAATGTGGGTGTCATATTCATTATTTTCAGTCGAAAATTCAGCTTTTAGTCGAAAGTAAAGTTCAACGGCCAACCATTCAGCATACAACACCATCCGTCAGTCACTAGCATATCCCTTGGTGCGTTTGGTTTTATGAAAATATTCTTTTTAAGTCCTGAGAAGTATTTTCGTTTTCACGGAAGTTTGGCTAAATGGCCCCCCCAAGTCACTTGATGGAGGGAAACTATCAACGACGAATGCGATTTCGTCGAAACATTGTGAAAACCGATGTACTTCTCAATTCTTAAAAAGAAACGCACCAATGGATGTATACCCTGAAAAATTCTTCATTGCGCCAACTGATTATCACTTCTTCCGCTCCAACCAATGAGGGGCCGTAATTTCTGGCGAAACGGGCTTATTCGAAACGGCCCAGACTGCCTAAACAAGAGGGACGACGGTCTTAGAGTTCCAAATACATGGAAACCTCTTATTTCCAAATTGTTAATCCGAAACCCTTCCAGTCAAACGTCACCCTTTACACCCCCACTACTCAACCCAGCGCTCTACCCATAATCTTACCTATTAATGAAGAGATTGCACCGACCACGTTCTTTTCTAGTTGTGAAGACAGATTGAGCCCTCGGGCAAATTAATGAGATTCTCCTGATAATGGCTTCAAAGTGGAAGCCAAAACGTCGAGACTTTACAAATTTAAAACGTGGTCTGATATATATATATATATATATATATATATATATATATATATATATATATATATATATATATATATATATATATATATATATATATATATATGCATTTTTGTTGGTTACTGATATGGTATATAATTATATGAGCAAATAATTGTCCATTGCCTTTCTATTGATTATCAATAAATCTATATGATATATGTATACGTAGCAGTAAGGTACGAATATATATAAGTTATATAACTAAAATGGAAGTAATACTGAGCAATAACTTGTATTGATTTAAATAATGATTTATCTGAGAAAAAATGTTTGCAGATATTACATTCAGCATTTGGCCATAAACACCATCGCGAGCGACTGTCTCGAGATCGTATAAGGAATCTCGAAGAACATGTAGATCGAAAAATGATAACAATCATATGGGAAGACCGACTATTAGAAAGTTATAGTTATGTTCTCATAATGATAGTAGACAGTCACCGGTACTTATAACTATTAACATATAACTAAACGTAAACAAATTAATATTTCTTAGTAGGTCCTACATAAACTAACGGAGAAGCCAAAAATTGGGTGTAGACGAATCAGAGAATGTAAAATTATATTAGGCGAAGAAACTTGGTGTTTGAAAGATAATTAACATCGACCACAGTGGCAAGTTATTCTTCGATAGCAAAAATAATGAAAATTGTATGCTTCAGAATTATAGGATAATATAATTAAATATATTGTTTCCCTGTAGTACTTTAGGCCTGGGAAAAATAATCTTAACTCCTTATCATCAAATATCGCTTCTCTAAGGTTACAATTTTTAAAATCATATTTTTGTGAAAAATCTATTCATTTAAAAACACTTGCAAGCGTCAAAATAAGCTGATAGTCGCTCAGTGCTATAACTTATCAATGGATGGTGAATTAGTTGTCTGTAAAAATGAAACGTCCATTGGTATTTCTGAACAAATTTGGTCCTACATAAATTATTTTTTTTAAGGAAAGTCGATTTATTTTAACCAATGTAGTCTCCATTTCGTCTACCGATTTTTCAACTCTGTTATGCCTTCCAAAAAGTACGATTTGTTGAACACGCCAAAATAGTCCTAAGTGATGATCTTTTTATTTGATGTCAATTTCTTTCCAGCTAGCCATTTCTTTATGTATCGAAAGGGAATGAGATCCGATGGGGAAAATCCGGAGAATACGGAGGAAGCGGCATCAATTCCTAGCATCAATTCCTTGGTTTCGCCAAGGTCACATTTGTCATTCTCAATGCGTGTCTAAAAATTGAAAGCTGAGGAAACCGTCCCGTAATATTTATACTCTTCTGGGTCGCAGATTGTAGTGGTGTGTGCTTCCTACTGGTTCTGGTATTGGACCGCCCTCTCGGACGTTGTTTGAGGTGTCTCAATGGTAGTCGGTTGCTGTCCCAATTGCGGTCGGTGAGTTTCGGTCTGTCGGCTGATTATTGGGTTCTACGTGTCTTCGTCGCTTCTGTTTAGGCGTCCGATTTTCTCTATTTCGATTGTTTCTCGAATGGTTTTTGTCTTGTAATTCGGGATAGCCTTTACTTAGACCGCTCCGGAACTCTAGAACTTTGCTCCGAAGACTCCAGAACAAATTAAATAATCTCAGGACAAAATCCAGTAAACGACATTCGCTAACACCAACACAGTCCACAATATATCAAAGTATCAGCTCTTAACAGCCGAGATAAGCGTTCTAAATAAAGGCTTCAAGTACGCAAACGCATCAAAATCAATTTCGACAGAAGAAATAATTGCAAATGTCGAAATAAACAAGCCTAGCATCTCTAGATAAAAATACGGCCGAACTAATTAGACAGAATGTCTCCTGTAATCTAAGATATACCAAAGCACCTGCAGCAAATCTAACCCGTGAAGAACATCAAGCCATCAAAAAACTAAACAAAGCAAAGGAAACAACCATACTTATTTGCCGACAAGAGAAAACGCCACAGTAGCCACAAACATACCGAACAATACAAAACAAAAATCAAAGAACTTCTACACAACCCCAGTTATAAAAAAGTTACCAGATACCCCACAACATGTCTGGAAAAAACTACCAGAGTCTAAATCAAAGAATCTCCAATCGACGACAATATCAAGAAAGAACTCATCCCGATAAAAAAGTCAAGCGGATGCCCAAAAGTCCATCTCATTTACACTGGTCAAGTCCATTTTTGAGCACACACAAGTATTTTTTATCATGGTATGAGTTTTTTGAAATGTGGTCTTTTAGCAAAAAAAGCAATACTATTTTTTGTGGAAAGAAAAGTGCCAATTGTTTTACCATTTTGAAATCTTGACTAAATGGGCCATCTTTTAAAATAACTTGCCCAGGGTAGCGTAATACTTTTTTTTTAAATGAAGTGTCTAAGTTAGCTAACATAATTTTTTAAACTACGGCTCAATGCAACTATTTTTTACTAAATTCGTTCTGTTCGAAACATCGTTCGTTCGTTTATTAAAACATCGCTCATTGTTTGATTTATGACTGCGATAATAGCATGGTTATTTTGGATCATGTTATAAAAAATAACACTGAAAAATTGGGAAATTTGTGATCACAGCACCTAAAGATATAGCCTAGAATGTCGAATTTCAAGATTTTCAAAAATATGCTATCATCACTGAACACGGTGACATAGATTTTTTTTCTTATTTTTGCCGGAACTGCTATAACTTGGCCTTTCGTCCGGCACCCGATTGATGCTGAGTTTCGGGACACACTATATAAAAAAATAAATAAGTTAATCCGCCCAAAGTTACTAGCATCTAAAAAGCTAACAAAGTCATAGTCATATAGGTTTGTTACGTAATGTCTGAATGATTGTGGCGTGTTCATATATTTTTTCTTTATTTGGGTTTTTCGCCACAATTTAAAACTCAAAAAATATCAAAAATATCTGTTCTTATGTAAATAAAGAATCACTGGGTAAAAACAAAAAACCAAACCTAGACAATTTCTCAGTGATTCTTTTTTAATTTAATAAATTTGCGTAACGAATAAAATTTTAAAAATATAAAAATGTTCTAAAAAATATACAAATTTTTAATGTTAACGTTTTGGGAAGTATTCTCCTGCCGTGGTCAAAACAAATCTAAAAATAAATTAAATTAATTTCTATAAATTATGAAAAGATAGGAAGTAAATATATTTTTTATGTATGCCAATGATACTTACATTGACAATTAATTTTTAATGGCAGTGACAGACTACCAAAAAAAATATATATAAGTGAGGTTTACTGTGTGATTGTGATTGTATATTCAAATACTTAAATGTTTTTAATTGTATTCTTTAGAATCGGGAACCATATTGAATTTCAATCTACCAAAAACAACATGTCTTTGGTAGATTTAACGTGTTGACCAATTCTAGATTTATTAAAATCGCCCTTTCTAAAAAGGTTTTTATGATGCTCTTTTATTCTAACATCTAACGGTCTGGATGTCTCACCTATATAAAATTTGCCACATTCCCAGGGAATTTTATAAACCGCATTTTTGGTATTTTGTGTCGTGTGTTGTTTGGTTTCGTTTTTGTTAATATAGATCTAAGAGTATTTTTTGTTTTAAATGTCGTTCTTATGTTGATTTATTTCCTACTCTTATAATTGTGTCAGAAATACCGCGGATGTAAGGAATTATGAGGTTAATCGTTTGAGAGTTATTATTATTGTTATTAATAACTTGTCTGTTTTGTCTGGTATCAAACGTTTTAAACGATTTATCTATAAAATTTTTGGGTAATTGTTTTTTATTAAAATGTCTTTGATCTAATTTGTTTCTTTTTGTAGTGTATCACTGTCGGTGTAAACAACATTACAACCCCTGAAATTCAATATTTCATTTTCGACTATTGATACTTGGTTTACATATGAAAACTATTTTTTGTCAAAATTGCAGGTTTCCATTACAAATGGACATTTAAAATTTTCCTTTACTGGATTATATATTTGGCCTGCCAAAGACCCACAAAGCTGGGACCTCCCCACATTACATTAAAAATTCTCAGCACTTCACACAGAGTCTCTAGATAAACTCACAATAGACCAAAAAAACCCCGAAAGCCCTTTTCTCACCCTACAAATCTATTGGCATAATTTTTCTAAAAAAAAAAATTTAATTAACTTTCAGCTTTTGAAATGGAAATTCCAAGCTACAAAAAACTTCGATTTCGACACGCACTTTATTTCGCCTTTCGTCATGGTTAACAAGCTACAGAAGAAGTTAGAGATATTTGCGCTGTATATGGAAGGATCAGTGTGGTTGAGATTAGCTTACCAACCGACTTCGAAGAGACATGCCTAGAATTGGATGAGAAGATGGACTACAGCCTTATGACAATCTCCCGACATCTTCAATCTATGGGATTTACTCAAAAACTCGGAACTTGGGTGCCACATACACTAATCGACGACAGCAAGGAAATTGCCGAAAAAAAGCTGCCCAAAATCTCGCCCGACACCAAGCAACACGAGACCACAAGCTACAATTCTTATGAGTTTCAGTGACAGGATCATCACGAAAGATGAAAACTGGTGTATCATCTACGTCAACATGAAGCAAATGAAGGAGGTGCGAGGAAAGTGGTCAGATTGGCCAGGAGGTGGCCACAGGAGATACCCCAAAGCCGATAGTTCAACAAGATCTCTATCACAAGAAACCCATGTTTTAGGTTTGGTGCGACTGAGAGGGTGTTATGTACTGGGAAATGCTGGGGTAAAACAAGACGGTCGATAGGGAACTCTAAATCGCCCAGTTGCACCGTGTAAATCAAAGCCAAGGCATCTTGCGCCACAACAATGCACGACCTCACCCATAAAACATCGTCTAGGAGGCCTTGAACGATATCAAATGGGGGGTTCTTTCACATCCGGCGTAATGTTCAGATCTTGCGCCAACTGATTATCATCTCTTTAACACTCACTGTCCAACCAAATGATTGTCGTAACTTTCGCCAACGATGAGCACCTCAAAAACAGGCTTAACAACTTCTTTCAGTCCATGCCCGACGATTTCTGCTGAAACGGTATTAATAAATTAGTCGAGAGGTGGGAGCAGGTCGTAAACAATGACGGAGAATACATAATTGATTAATTTGTTGCTATAATTGTTGCTTTTTATTACAAAAATGGCGAGAACTTATGGAACAACCCAATATTTCATCAGGGCACAAATTATAAAAATTAATTGACAGGCTATAAAGTTTGTTTAAATAAAGCGTACATAAACTTCATCAAAGAAATCCTCAATAATTTAGACTGACCTGACGAGATATTAAAAGAGATTTGATACACCGAAATATTCAGAGTGAACAAAGCTGAAGGCAAGGTAAACTTATGATACGAATGAAACGATAAGAACAATATCCAAAATTTCACTCTAAACAATATGAATAAGGTAGCATAAATGAAAATTATCAAATACATCGTATTTCAATGTGCCATTAATCAAAACTTTTCTGAATGAATAGAAAACAACAAACGTAAATTTTCACTCACAAAAGATAAAGACGTTTCTGAAGGTAATTCTCTTTTTAGTATTCACACAGTCGTCTCAGAGAACGTCGAACGTCAAGATCGGAATTTTATGATCGATATAAATATTTATGATTTAGTGAGAACCTTCCGACAATATTTATTGTGTTGCTGGTAAAATATACCAGACAACTACCGTCTTTTTTTACCATCGAAAAAAAAGGAAATATCAGAGTCATCAATGATGAAAAAAATCTACTACAAGAACTAACGGTGATCTGAAAAGGACGGTGAAATGATGTGCAATTGGTCATTTGTTTCCAATTAATATCCACAGAGATTAATATGTATGCGTCATTGACCACCCACGAAGCGCGAAATAATTTTGTAACAATTCGTGGTAACAGGACGCAAAAAATACGGAGCAGATGCCGTTAGTGGTTGACAAAAGAATTGCTCTGAGTCATGAATTAATCGTAAAAATCACTGACCTCAGATCTCCAAAATTATTTTTTCATTTCCTTTCAGTAGGAATTAGTTACATTTTAGAACTTGCAAATATAAACAAAGTTTGTCTTATTTCTTCTTTTTTGTATATTCGTATTTTATTTGATATAGTTTAAATATTTATCATATGGAACAGTACACTACGAGGGTTGCTATTTATGTATCAGCAATTGTCAACAATGGTGTTGATAGCTGTGCCATCTGACATACACATAGTAAAGTTTGACATTGTTGACTATATACGTACTCAGAATGTTTTGTCATACGGACGCTATTTAGTTGTTTAGTTAATTGAAAATTTCAATCAATCAAAAAATGGAATCGACGTGGATTATCACAACAACAGAGTATCGATCAACTCATTTCGACTTTTGGTGATGGCACACCATCTAAAACCACTGTATGTTGGTCCAAAATCGGTTGTTGTGTCAGAGAACATCGATACTGTGCGCGAACCGCAAGATCGTCATGTGACATACCGTGAGATTGCGGCATCATTAGTATGACAAGCATAGTGAAAAAGATTTGTGCGCGTTGAATTCCGCATAATTTGACAATCGCTCAAAAAAAGGCTCGTGTCGATTGGTACAAAGAAAACGTCAAAAAATACAATCGTGGTGCATCAAAAGACGTATATAACATCTAAATAGGTGACGAATCTTAGATTTATGCGTATGAGCCCGAAAGTAAACGGCAGTTAACTGTGTGGGGATTTTAAAATGAGCCAAACCCAACAAAGGTTGTTCGCGCAAGAAGCACTTCGAGGTAATGGTCGCCTGTTTTTTGGATAAATAGGCACATAGCTACGTAGAGAATCGTAGAACGGTCAATTCTGAATGGTACACAACCATTTGTTTGCCAGAAGTTTTTGAAGAAATAAGAAAAAAACAACAAGCGATGCAGGATCATCATTCTGTCATTATCATGACAACGCGAGCTCTCACACATCGGACCGGTCAAAACATCGAATTGATGGGTTATCCGTCGTACAGTTCCAAGTTGGCACCCAATGATTTTTGTCCCCGTCCGTGAAGAATAAACTACGTGTCAATGATTTTCGACGGCAGAATTAACCGTTGATGCGTTCAAAATGCATGTGCAAATGCATCAAAACTTGTTTAAACCTAGGTATCGATCATCGCGGAGTATATTTTGAAAAACAGTAAATATTTTCAATGATAAATATGTGTTTTCATTTATTATTTCGGATATATAAATAGCAACCCTCGTTGCTATTTATATATCCGAGATATTAAGATATATTTATAGTTATACATTTCTGCTACGTTACAAGAATATGCCCTGTTGGGACATTCAGTTATTATATGCTGGACTATTTGATTGGGCTTGCCACAATCATATGCGGGAGACTCACTAATTTTTCATTTGTTCATCATATGTGCGTAGCGACCATAGCTCGTGCATAAGCGATTGAGTTTAGTCGAAGTCTTCCTCGGGAGGTTGAAACCTGGGACTGCATCTATCGTGTCTGTTATTATTGATTGGTTGGCTACGTGTGCTGAGTACTATTCTCTCTTTCACGCTAAACTGATGTAAGGAGATAGAATTCCGTTGTACTCATAGTCTGAGCGAACGCTACAGGTTGTTTTCTTAATCGCGTGGTCTCATTGTTGTTGTCCTGGGCAAGTTTGCAGGTTTTGCAGGGCAATGTTTTGGTATATTCTCTCAGCAAGGCAGTTTTTTTTCTTAGGCCGCTAGGCGCAATATAACTAAGTACAGGTAGCCATACCGTAGGTGCAGATCGTATAGTATCAGTAATAATGTGCAACTATTAAGCCAGACATGATATGCATACTCAGCAGTAGAATAGAACAATATCAGTGTCGAAATGCGAAGTGAACGTGTTGATGCTATCCACGTCGTAGTTCGTACATATTTCCCATATATTGTTCGTATCCGAGAAATAAATAATAATGCATCAGCGAAATATTTTGTGAAATATGGAGTGTACGTACACTAGGTACGGTTATTTGAAGAGTAAGCAGTTTCGTATAGTTGTGGAAGTAGTTGTATTTTTGTTAATTAATGAAGTTGGAGAATACATTAATTTTTCAATGTAGGTTAATTTTGATTTTTGCTTTTGTAGACAAAATTCCAGAGATAACGCAAGTACGACCAAATTACTATGATAATATTTGTCAAATATGATTTATTAGATGGCGTGGTGCCATATAACACATCGGTCAATAAGTCCCCGGTCTGACATATAGATGGCATCACTTACGAAAAATCCTTACTAGAGGTTGATTGTGCTAAGCTTCAAACGTCATGACAGTGTCAGAATTTCATGATATTCTGTCGACTAGTGTCCGAGTTGTGCTTTAAGTTATGCTACTTTTGTTATTTTCAAAACAATGGAAAACAATAGAAAAAAATTCGTCTGTTGATCAAGATTTGCTTTTTGATGAAGAAAAATGCTGATGAAGCAAAACAATGGTTTGATAAACATTACCAGTACTCTATCCCAGAAAAATCAATTGGTATGCTGAATTTAAATGTGGCCGTATAAGAACCGATGATACAGAACGCTCTGGACATCCAAATGCGGTAGCTATACCAGACAACATCAGAAAAATTGACAACATTATTTCGCCAAATCGTAAAATAAAGCTGTTGGAGATAGCTGATATCATGAAGATATCGAAAGGAAGTATTTCCACCACTTTGTATTAACATTTGGGAACGCGTAAATTGCTATCGAAATGAGTACCGCCTTTGCTCACAGCGGACCAAAAATAACAATGTATTGATGATTCTGAGCAATATTTGGAGCTGTTTAAGCGAAATACAAAGAATTGTTTCATGCTGTATGTGACAATGGATGAAACATTGTTCCATCACTACAATCCGGAGTCAAATCGGCAGCCAACTGAGTGGGCAGCAGCCGGTGAAAGCCGTCCAAAGCGACTAAAACACAATCATCGACAGGTACGGTTATGGTTTCTGTATTTTGGGATGCGCATGGAATATTGTTTATTGATTTTCTCGAGAATATTACATAGCGTTATTGGTGCGTTTGAAGGACGAGATAGCAAAAAAACGCACCAAATGAAGAAAAAAGTGCTGTTTCACCAAGACAATGCACCGTGTTACAAATTGTTCACAATGATGGCTAAATTGCATGAACTGCACTTCGAATTGCTTCCTAATCCCCCTTAAACTGCAGAATTGGAACTATTAACCGCGAATCTTTATTCCAAATCTAGAAAGAACAAGGATTAGATCTGAAAACGCTCGCAATTATTAAAACAATACTAACTAACACAAAATAAAAAGTTAAATTCATGAGTGAAATCTCAGAGCCCTTTGAAATTAAAACTGGAGTGAGACAAGGGGATGGGCTCTCGCCACTCTTATTTAACTGTATTTTAGAAAAAGTAATACAGGAGTGGCATGAAACAAAATCGGCCCTGAATATTGACCAGCCCATTAAACTGGGTTGAAACAACATCAAAATAGATTGTATGGCGTTTGCTGATGATCTAGCAATTTTAGCTCAAGATATGTTAACGGAACAAAAACAGATTGAAATCCTAAAAGAAACAGCAGAAAAGGTAGGACTCCAGATTTCTTTTGAAAAGACACAATACATGACCTGCAACAGACTAAGACCACCATTTCTAAAAACAAAATATGGTGACATCAGACTAGTCTCTCAATTCAAATATTTGGGTGAAATAATCATGGAAAACGGATTGGAAAAAGCGGCCAATAAGGGTAGATAGATAAGGGTAGAGACTTACACAAAATATTTACAACAAAAATGCCGATCTAAAAACAAAAAACTGAGACATTACAACACAGTTATTAAGCCAGAATGTTTATATGGGGCAGAAAGGCTCATTTTGAATAGAAAGAACGACATGGAGGAGATTGAAAAATCTTAGGCCCCAAACAAATAAATATCACAACATACCGACTTCGAGAAAACCAAGAAATCAAACAATACACAGATATACATACGGACACAAAACGGATGAATCCGAGTAGGTTAACTAGACAAATAGTCGAATTTTATGAAAATAGGAGTAGAGCTAAAGTAGAATTAATTAAATGGATTGCTGCAATTAAAGAGGACCTAAGATCAGCAAATATTACACAAAGTGAAATTCAGGATAGAAACTGTTTTAGACACAAGGTAAACGTTTGGGAGGTTGGCTAGAGAGAAAAATGTAGGAAGACTGGAACAACTTGGTCTGGCGAAAGGAAAAAAGCTCATAGCGAAAGAATGAAATCAGTATTGGCGCAAAGGAAGGCTATTAACAACAAACGCCTTTAAATGGCTTCGCGTGCCCAAACGTGAATAATAATAATAAATATTTTGAATAAAGATATTTTGGAAATATTAAAACTGTCCTATCTTTTTGGCCCAGCTTAAAGTATTTATTTGGCTCTTTATCTTTATCTTATATTAGGTATTTTTCAGAAGAATATATTATATATATATATATATATATATATATATATATATATATATATATATATATATATATATATATATATATATATATATATATATATATATATATAATATATTTAAATCTAATCTATTTTGATATTGGTTCTCCTCAATATTCAGGGCCGATTTTTTTTCACGCCAGTCCAATATTACTTTTTCTAGAACACAGTTAAATAAGAGTGGCGAGAGTCCATCCCCTTGTCTCACTCCAGTTTTAATTTCGAAGGGCTCTGAGATTTCACTCATGAATTTAACTTTTGAGCTTGTGTTAGTTAATATTGTTTTAATAATTGCCAGCGTTTTCTGATTTAGTCCTTGTTCTTTTAAGATTTGGAATAAAGATTCGCGGTTAATAGAATCCTATGCTTTTTTGAAATCCACAAATGCACAGACGAGATTTTTATTGTACAGTTTTTGATGTCTTAGGGTCAACTTTAGATTAAGGATCTGTTCCGGGCAAGATCTGCCCGGTCGAAATCCTGCTTGATATTCACCAATTTTAGGTTCTAACTGTCCCTGTGCTCTGCCTAGTAGACATTGAGATAGAATCTTGTGACAAACTGGGAGAAGAGATATCCCTCTATAGTTTACATCCATTCTATCTCTTTCTTATGTAGTGGATGGATCTTTCCAATCTTCCGGAATCCGTTCGGTTCGACAAATTTCTTGTAGAATTTTGGTTATTTCCATGACTGTACCTGGACCAGCGGATTTCAAAAGTTCAGAAGCGATCCCATCTCCACCAGAAGCTTTGTTATTTTTAAGTTGCTTGATTTGCCTAATTATTTCATCTTCATTCGGTGGTAATGAATCTGGGTTTGTTTGTTTAGGGTTTAGTGTTGGTAATTTGTTTAATAGCTCAGGACAGTTTAGTAGTTGTTTAAAATATTTCGCAAGTTCTTTGCAATTGTCTTGGTTATTTAGAGCTAATTGTCCGTTTTCCTTTTCGAAGCAAAGATTTTGGGGTTGATAGCCTGTAATTTAGTTTTAAATGTCTTGTAAAAATTTCGGGTGTTATTTTTTGGTAATCTTTTTCTATTTCATTAAGTTGATTGTCTTCATATTTTCCTTTAATTTGCCTAATTAGCTTCGATGTTTCTTTTCTTACTTCCAAAAAAGTGTTATAGTTTGTTTCTGTTTTTTTACTGTTCCACCCTTTCAATGCTTTAATTTGGCTTAATATTGCTTGCTCGCAAACTTCATCCCACCACGGATGTTTTCTACATTTTTGGGGACCAACTTTAGGACTATTTGCATACTTTTTTGTTTCAATTCTTGCCAGAAAATATTTATATTATATTGAGTTTAAAACTGACTCGAACTTTTTTGCCCTTATCTAACTGTGCCCAAACATTTTCGATGATGTTTAGATCTTGTCGGAAATCTAAAATGTGGACATTCTTATGTTGAAAACACAACAAACGAAGCCGTATGCACGGAAGCATTGTCTTGCTGAAATTTAAAATTATTTGTTGGTGCTGTTTCCGAATATTTCTCTAGCTGGGTATGAATCATATATAACTTAATTTCTGTGTTAATTACTGTTCATTTGACCAAAAATGCAAACGATGTCAGTATTATTTTCAAAGCTGATGTTTGTCTAAACCAAGACGCTACCACCACCTATCTGTCGCTTTGAGAAACATTTTTCTTCCTCCATCAAGTCATAGAAGTAGTAAGTGCAACGGTGCGTCCCGTCCAGATCAAGTTTCTTTTCGTCAGAAGATTCTATTAGAGGCGGCGCGTAAGATTGCACGTTTTTGTCTGTCTCTCTGTCAATACAGAGGCTCTTCCAGTATTATTTTCTTTCTGTACCCTTCAGGAGCTTTAATCAAATTAGCAATTACGTGTCGACTCTTACCTGTACATCGAAAAGATTTCCGAAGTCAACTTGATTCGTACGTGTATTTGCAAAATTGTCTTTTGCTCACAAAGCTTGAAACATATTGAACCCATGATAAATTTATGTTCACTTCGTTAGAAGAAAGTAAATTGGCTAAAATTAAAGGTTGAAGAAAAATAAACAGGCTGTATTTACAAAATAAACGACAAGTATCCTCTATTTTTATCTATCGTATAATCAGCATTTGTAAATATTTCATAAGTATTAATAATTAACATTTCATAAATATAAATATAAAAAGTCCGGACCGGGGTCCATCCTCTAAGCGCTCACTTCTCCTACGATCTTTCTCATCCTTACTTTTCTAATTTCTATATCTAATTTTAATTAATCATATTCTCTCTTTCTCTGCGTCGAACGTTGCGTAGAATATAAAAATGAGTTCAAAGTACAAGTAGTTCACTGTAGAGCCATGTGATATTATTCGACATAACCTTAATTAATGAAATATTAAAAAATATAGTTACATGCACAAAGAGTATTTATTATAACTAGTATTAAGGAAAACTGTGATATTTTTAATACTAATTTAATGATAATTATACTATAACTGATAATATTTTATAAAAAACATATTACAAAATAAGAAGAAGGAAAAGCTAAGTCATCTAAACATTTTTATTTTTTGGGAATTCTAGTCATAAATAATATCCTTGTATTTTTACAATATACTTATTGAAATGAAAAGTTTGGAAATAGTGCGCTTATGGTATCACATAATTGGTCCTATATAACTTTAACTGGGGACTGGGGAACGTGCACTTGGAGGATGGAATTGTGTGCAGATATAGGACGTGTGTATTTAGAGGACTTTGACTATATATATATATATATATATATATATATATATATATATATATATATATATATATATATATATATATATATATATATATAACGGGTGTGCGGTAATATTAACGGGTGTGCGCTCTTCTGAGGCTCGTACAAATATTTTCAGGTTTTACAGGTATAGCAGAATGTATTGCGTCGTCCCAATTTTGAAATGGGAAATTTTATTTAATCACCCGATACAGCACATTGCACTCGACTCAAATTACCGTTTCGTTTCAAATTCATTGATACATAAAATAATTAGAGCTAGTTTCAAAGGTTATACTTAAAATCTGTTAGAAATAGCAATTTAAGGATCTGTGACAATATTCACAGAGGGCAATAGAAAGAGATAATTTATGAATGTTTAATAAAAATGGATATATTTTAGAAAAAAACACAAAAATGTTGTCTCTAAAATATATCCACAAAAAAATGAAAAATACTATTCATTCAAAACAATAACATATTTTGGTAAGCCTTCGTCAAAATTTGAAAAATTGTAATATAAAAACAATGCAAAAGTAGTATTTATGGTAAAACAAATAACAGTTTAAAAAAATCAACAATTTCAAAGCCAAAACCAACAAAAATATCAATCGGGGTATATCAACTATGTTGTGTGTCATGCTCGAAAACGTATTTAGAACAAGTAGGTAGATAATTCAAGAAGTTTTCTCAACCAGAAACATAATTCCAATTATGCCTCACATCTGTTAAACCAGAGGTTCCGAACCTTTTCTGGACCACCGCCACCGCCCCCTTACAAGAAAAAAATCCAACGTACCCTCTTTTATAATAGTTAATTATACTAAATATTAAAATAGAAGTTTGGCGAACCGAACAGCTTCCGGAAGATTGGAAAGATGCTCTAATCCATCCACTACACAAGAAAGGAGATAGAACGGATGTAAACAACTGCAGAGGGATATCTCTTCTTCCAGTTTGTTACAAGATTCTATCTCAATGTCTACTAGACAGAGCACAGGGACAGTTAGCACCTAAAACTGGTGAATATCAAGCAGGTTTTCGACCGGGCAGATCCTGCCCTGAATAGATCCTGAATCTAAAGTTGATCCTAAGACATCAAAAACTATACAATAAAAATCTCGTCTGTTCTCGTCTGTGGATTTCAAAAAAGCATATGATTCTATTGACCGCGAATCTATATTCCAAATTTTGAAGGAACAAGGACTAGATCTGAAAGCGCTGGAAATTATTAAAGCAACATTAACTAACATAAGATCAAAAGTTAAATTCATGGGTCACATCTCACAGCCCTTCGAAATTACAACTGGAGTAAGACAAGGGGATGGACTCTCGCCACTCTTATTTAACTGTGTTCTAGAAAAAGTAATACAGGAGTGGCGTGACAAAAAGTCGGCCCTGAATATTGACCAGCCCATTAAACTGGGGAGAACCAACATCAAAATAGATGGTCTGGCGTTTGCTGATGATCTAGCAATTTTGACTCAAGATATATTAACGGCACAAAAACAGACTGAAATCCTAAAAGAAACAGCAGAAAAGGTAGGACTCCAAATTTCCTTTGAAAAGACACAATACATGACCTCCAACAGACTAAGAACACCATTTCTAAAAACAAAATATGGTAGCATCAGACGAGTCTCTCAGTTCAAATATTTGGGTGAAATAATCATGGAAAATGGGTTGGAAAAAGCAGCCAATAAGGGTAGATGTCAAAAAATGGAAATGGCATTAAGACTTACACAAAATATTTACAAGAAAAAATGCATATCTAAAAACACGAAATTGAGACATTACAACACAGTTATTAAACCCGAATGTCTATATGGGGCAGAAACGCCCATTATGAATAGAAAGAGAGACATTGAGGACATTGAAAAGAAGGAAAGAAGAATCATAAGAAAAATCTTAGGCCCCAAACAAATAAATGGCACAACATACCGACTTCGAGAAAACCAAGAAATCAAACAATACACTGATATACATAGCGATATGAGAAAATGAAGACTTAGGTTTTACGGACACATAAAACGGATGAATCCGAATAGATTAACTAGACAAATAGTCGAATTTTATGAAAATAGGAGTAGAGCTAAAGAAGAAATAATTAAATGGATTGCTGCAGTTAAAGAGGATCTAAGATCAGCAAATATTACACAATGTGAAATTCAGGATAGAGGCTATTTCAGACACAAGGTTAACGTTTGGGAGGTTTACCAGAGGAAAAAATGTAGGAAGACTGGAACAACTTGGTCTGATGAAAGGAAAAAGGCTCATAGCGAAAGAATGAAATTAGTATGGGTGCAAAGGAAGGCTAATGACAACAAACGCCTCTAATTGTACTTCGCGTGGTCCACCAGGGCCCATACGTGAATAATAATAATAAATATTAAAATATTGTTGCACATTATACCTATATTACGATGATTCATTAATACGGGTACTTATTGATTGCTTGAAATAAAGACGTAATTTTTTTTTATAGACCTTTTATTTTTTTTATTTTTTTATTTTTTTTATAGACCTTTTAGGTCTATATTCAAACTCTCCAAAATACGCTTCTACCTCGGCAATAACCTCTTCATTTGAGCTGATTTTTTTTCCTGCGAGCCATATTTTCAAGTTAAGGAACAAAAAAAAGTCGCTGGGTGCCAGGTCGGGCGAGTAAGGTGGGTGCAATAAGGTGGGTGGGTGGAAGCAATTCGTAGCTCAGTTCGAGCAATTTGGCCGCGATAATTAAAAATGAATTTGTCGGCGCGTTATCGTGATGAAAGAGCACTTTTTTCTTAGCCAAATGGGGCAGTGTCTTCTTCAATTTCTTATCGAATCTGTCCAACAACTCACTGTAGTACTGCCCTGAGGCATCCATGAGGATAATTCCTTTGGAATCCCAAAAAATCATGGTCATAATCTTTCCGGATGATGGAACCGTTTTTGCTTTCTTCGGAGCAGATTCACCCGAAAAAGTCCATTGTTTTGACTATCTCTTGGTCTCTGGCATGTAATAATGTATCCAGGTTTCATCAACGGTGACGACTCGACATAAAAAGTCCTGCTGATTTCGCTTAAAGTGGTCCAAACACTGCTTTGACATTGTTAGTCGTATCCGCTTGTTGTCCACCGTGAGTAATCGCGGTACCCAACAATTTGTTAATATCGAGTTCCAATTTCGGTAATGATTCGCAAATATTTAGGCTCAGTGATATGTAGTCTGTTCCTTTTCTTAGACAGTAAATTAGTTACTGCACTGAATCCAAGCTGAATGGAACTAAAAATTTCTGTACTATTCCCGAATCCAGGGTAGAGAGTGGGCATGTATTTTTTATAAAACAGAACCAGAACTATTGGTATCCATTTCTGAATTTTCCTTTAAGTTCTTCGTTAGCTGTGAGTTCTACGAGTTCCTCTTTTAAACTTGATGGTTCTGCTGTATTGGGGAAAGAATGTAAAACCCAACTCGGTGCATTCATTTTTATAATATCCAGAAATCGCGGGGTAAAATCAGCATGAAGAAAGTCCAGGTGTTGGCAGTAAGCAAACCTTCCTATTTTACAGAGACTACTGATAATATAGGAAAGTGGCTGTATTCATCTCTACCTAGATTTCGTTTGAACTTTTTTCTGCATAAGCAGTTATGACGCTTTTTGTTTTAATTAAATTCAACTCATCACCTTACAGTTGCCAATTGACTTAAATTAGACATTAAATATTTTAAACAGGTCTGTCAAATAAGCTATGGCATTTTTGGATATAATGAGGTTTTCGCACAGTTTTTCGTCTCTGTTTTCAAGGAAGTCCAATACTGAATCAGATAGATTGAAAAAATGATTCAAATAACACAATCCACTGTCGTCCAATGAATTACTTATAATCTTATTGACTGCTCTACTAACGTAATGGAATGACGTATATAGGTGTTCATTCAGATTTTTTGCAACTAAATGTTGACGATGAATGAATATGAACATGAATATGAACATGAATATGAACATGAATATGAACATGAATATGAACATGAATATGAACATGAATATGAACATGAATATGAACATGAATATGAACATGAATATGAACATGAATATGAACATGAATATGAACATGAATATGAACATGAATATGAACATGAATATGAACATGAATATGAACATGAATATGAACATGAATATGAACATGAATATGAACATGAATATGAACATGAACATGAATATGAATATGAACATGAATATGAACATGAATATGAACATGAATATGAATATGAACATGAATATGAATATGAACATGAATATGAACATGAATATGAACATGAATATGAACATGAATATGAACATGAATATGAACATGAATATGAACATGAATATGACGATGAATATGAATCGACCGATACAAAGGGAGGTATCGGTCAATTTTCAAATTTTTAGCAAATAATAATTATTGACAAAAGTTTTCTTCTTTTATGAATCGAACGTATCAGAGTAGTGCTTCGTTATTTGGTAGAGTTGTTTCATCGAGTTTAATGAAAAATTTGCAAGTCTTTAAGTAGTCGCATAATTGTATTTCACGTCTAGCCAACGTCTTCTTCTTTCCGCTAAATTATTATTCAGACAAATTTTCCTGATGATATCTGACGGTGTCTTTCTTTGGTAGCCAGCAAGATTAATTCCTCGCCAATTGTGAGTGGTTTTCCCGCTTCGTCGCAAAAAGGTTCGATATAGTTCGCTGATTTAAATGTTTCTTTTCCACTCCTTGCAAATATGATAAATTTTTGTCCTTTTTATCAACATGCATTTTATTCAAATGCTCTTATAGCCTAGAAGGCTTAATGGCTTCATTTGAAAAAAAAACTTTTTGGCAAATCAAACATATAGGGAATGATTGGTGCGTAGGAGAGTGCATAAACCCATATTTTAAATATTCAGTACTATATTGACGGCACTTCTTCTTAGATTCAGACCTTTTGAAATATAAAATTTGCCATAGTTTTAATAAATTAACTTTTCAACATGTTTATAGATAGTTATAAAAATAACGGCTATAATGACTTATCACTCACTAATCACTTATTACTCACGAATATGGATTATTGAAGAAGCACACAAAAATAATAAGATCTTTCTAAAGCTATCCCTGCCTTTTATAGATTTGATTTCGTGCACGTATCAACTTGTATGCCTTTGTTTGCTATGCGATACATTTGCTCTGTAAACAAGTCATTACAAGGTCCCATATTTTTGTTACATGCTTGATTGCGCGAATCGTGTCTTTGCTTACCAACTTGCAAATACTTGTCACCGACAATAATAAACCGAATTAGATAGAACCGAATTAGTACATCTAATGCTAATTTAATTTTTTTAATGCTTATTTACGCGATAACAATAAGAAACATATTTTAGATAGTTAGATAAAATATTTATTCATAAAAACAGTAGTTATTTTCAAAGTATTTTATTATATTGATTTCCTTAATAGGTAGCTACACCACGGCCGTCTCCCCTTGACTGTCTTAATGCCTCCCATTTGCCTCTGCACCCGCTACCGCCCCTATGGAAGGCTCCAGCGCCCACTATGTGTGAAAATCATCGATTTTAATAGTGATTTCAAAATACTACATGTATGAAACAAAAGCAAAAAACTAAACAATATGGAGTGTTTAGAAATAAACCAAACCCTTCTGAATGAACAAATAGACCTGAACAAATTGTCGTTATTGAATTTGTACAAGCAAGAAATAACATCTGTATAGATTTCCTAAAAATATATGATTTATTATTATAGAAAAAAAAATATAGAAACTTTTTGTATTTATAGCCATCATCAATTGCATTCATCAATTCCATCAAGTAGAAGCCAACACAGTACAAAATATTATTTATAATGAGAAGAGTCTAATTTAGATAAAAATTAAATGTCCCAAATTTCTATTTTGTTAAATTGGCCTCGATTGTTTTTAATTTGAGTCGTGTCTTTATTCGGTCCCAGATAATCTTCAGTTTTTCGTGGAATTGGATGAGGACCCACACAAGCCGCTGATAATTTAACCAAAAAACAAAAAAAAATCACAATCTGCGTTGTTTTAGTCGATGTATCTCGATACCCTTCCAGTACAGGTTCAGGTATACGGTTATTTCTTCTCGCGGTGCCCGAAGAAGAGGCACGTCGGCGGTCTCGGTGCCCTCCAATTTTCGTAGATACGAACGGAGCGGCCCATCAGCGTCGCTCGCTCTTAAAGTGGTGCCTAATAACAGACACGGCTTTACGTAAATACTGACCAACAATGGCCGGTCGTGAACGACTC
Organism: Cosmopolites sordidus; assembly: GCA_031761425.1. Taxonomy (NCBI): domain Eukaryota; kingdom Metazoa; phylum Arthropoda; class Insecta; order Coleoptera; family Curculionidae; genus Cosmopolites; species Cosmopolites sordidus. The sequence continues at coordinate 22,391 of JARFXV010002006.1, forward strand.
CTGGAGTTGGAGATGAACTGGTCTGGGCCGGTCAGCAGCGGCGTAGACCGACTCAATTTAGTCCTTGTACTTGTTTAAGTAATAATAGTAGGTCGTATGAAATTAAATGTCCGTTTATTATTATTACATTATTATTATATTATTGCTAATTCAGAAAAATATTCTGTTTCTGAAAATAGACATAAGCTAATTTAATAAAAAATAATTTTTCTATAAACAACTTTGAATATCAAGTTTACCATTTATGGGTTTATTTCAACAATCCTAATGACGTAAAGCAGTGAGTTGTAACTGCGTAACCAGCTCTTCTGGAACCAAGGCGAGAAATATTAACTAAAAAGGTTATGATATGTGTTTGGTGGAATTTTGAACGTAGAATTCACTTTAAGTTGGTTCTTCATGGTAGAGCGACAAATTCGGAACTCTCCTCAGCTCAATTTGAGAGAGTACCCGCTCTCCAAGAACTCAAGCTGCAAGACCATAGTTTGCATAGTGCGATGAATGGGCACAAAATCAATTGCAACTTCACCCAGAATTTAACCGCAACATTTTGTTCAGCAACGAAGCTTATTTTTGGCTAAATGATTACGTTAATAAACAAAATTGCCGCATTTAGAGTGAAAATCATCCTCCAATGATCAAACAGTTATCGTTGTATCCAGAAAAATGCAGCGTATGTTGGGCTGCATTTCCTTAAAAATCAAGTTGGAAAGCATGCTTCCGTTAATGAGGATTGTTACAGAGCCATGATCAATGATAATTTAATTCCGACTGTGAATGATATTGATCTGGACGACATATGGTTTCAAAAGAACATAGAGCCAACGCAACAATCGATTTATTGAGGGAACAATTCAGTGAGAAAATTATTTCGAGGAACGTTCACAAATTTATTTCGCAAAACCGTAAAGTAAAGCTGCATGAGATAGCCGATATCATGAAGATATGGAAAGGAAGTGTTTACGCCATTTTATATGAACATCTGGGAATGCGTAAATTGCTATAGAAATGGGTACCGCGTTTGCTCACAGCCGGTCAAAAACAACAACGTATTGATGATTCTGAGCAATGTTTGGAGGTGTTTAAGTGAAATATAACGGATTTTTTCATGCGGTATGTGACAATGGATGAAACATGGATCCATCACTATATTCCAGAGTCAAATCGGCAGTGAGCTGAGTGGACCGTTACCGGTGAAAGCGATCCAAAGCGACCAAAAACACATCATCAGGCAAGGTTATGACACCCGAATTTTGGAATACGCATGGAATATTGTTCATCGGTTATCTCGAGAAAGGTAAAACCATCAACACGAATATTACACAGCATTATTGGTGCGTTTGTAGGACGCAATCACAAAAAAAGCTTCAAATAAATAAAAAAGAGCTGTTTCGCTAAGACAATGCATCGTGTCACAAATCGTTGGCAACGATGGCTAAATTGCACGAATTGCACTTCGAATTGCTTCCTCATCCACCGTATTCTCCAGATATACCCCCCAGCGACTATTTCCTGTGCTTAAACCTCAAAAAAAGGGCCCACTAGAAAGAAATTTCGCTCCAATGAAGAGGTAATTGCCGAAACTGAAGGATATTTTGAAGGCAAAGACAAATCGTTCTATAAAAAGGGTGTAGAAATGTTAGAAAAGCGTTGGAATGATCGTATTGTTCAAGGAAAATATATTAATGAATAAAGTCAAAATTTCAAAGAAGTATGTTTTATTTGTCACGCCGGGGCTTATTGACCGATGTGTTATTTAAACAACATCATTTACGACTTGCAAGAATGTTTACAGCCCTATAAGGTTTCTAGGCAATTTGCCGGTACGTGTAATAAATATATCATGTTTAGTCAATCGCAAAAAGTTTGACGTTGTCGCAGAAAGACACTATAAGATCCTACTTCACGTCTGACTACCTTAAAAATTAACGAATTTAATTTTGAACTTCTGCCTCACCGAGTATACAACTCCGTTCTCGCTGGGTCAGACCACCACATGTTCACTTTTTGTGAGAAAAAAATTCAATACTGAGGAATATGTATAAAATGGTTGCGTCGAGTTTTTCGCCTCCAAAGACTTATCGTTGTACTAAATAGGAATAGAGTTACTAGCTAAAAGACGAGTTGAGGTTCTCGAAAACAACGGCCTATATTTCGAGGAATAAACCCCAAGCGTAAATTCTTTAAACAGTGACTAAGTACCTCAAAAACACATATACTTTTGTTACACCAGCGAAGCACTGCTGCCTTATATGAACTGATAGAAAAGAAATACGAGGGTCATTTGAAAAGCTCTCGGCCTGGCAGATGGATTGTAGAATGACTAAATGACTGTGATATATGTTAAATACAATTCATGAGGTGAGACTCAGGTATGGGAATTTCTTCTTCTTCTTCTGCTTCCAAGTTTTCATTACAAAAGAGTCGTCACTTTCCGTTTGTGCCCTTTTCGGACTAGTTCTCACCAGCGCCCTGTATTTCAGGCTTCCTTGATTGCATATTGGAGATATGAGCCAGTTAGGTCTTTAATTTAGTTTGAGCGTCTTTTTGGAAGACTGCTGTGTGATCTAGAACACTCCATCCATGTCCGTACCTCTTTCTAGATCATTCAGATTCCTGTGTTCAATGGGGTCCAAGAATCTTAGTATTCATTTATGAATAATTTGGGATAACCCTGTGGGTTTACTAATACCTCGACTAACGAATGCGTTTGTTCGTTTGGCAGTTCAAGGAATGTGAAGGACCCTTCTCCGGCGCCAAAGTTCAAAATAATAAATGCGCTTGAGGTTTTCTTTTTAATGGATTCAGCGGAATATAGAAATACTGGAATAGCTAAGGTTGTTGCTATCTATTGATGTCGGGCAAGTTGTTTTGACAGTCGATAATCAGTATTTTCGTTTATCTTTAGTCTGCCAAGAGTGTATTCATCCTTTATTTATTTATTTTTTTTTTGATAATTAAGATCAGTTCCTCGGTCGATCTCGCAAGAAGTGTAGTGTAATCGGCATATCTTAAGTTACTTATTTTAATGCCGCCAATACTGACACCACCCATCTAATTCTCGAGATCTCTACGCATGATATATTCTCCATAAATGGCGATAGGATGCATTCTTCTCTGATTTCCTTATTGATATAAAACTGATCGGATATTCGATCTTCAATTTTCACCACTGCTCTGTTTTTTTTTTCGTATAGATAAAAAATTGAGCTAATCAGGAAATCTGATACGCCTATTTCCTGTAGAATTTGCCATAATTTCTTCCATTCTAGTCTGTCAAGTGCCTTCCCATAATCAAGGAAACATAGGGATATTGCAATGGCAGAGAGGGTTGTTGAAATGACAACCGGAAGCAAAATTTACCTCTAATGACGGGGTCAAAAGAGGTCATTAAAAAGGTGGAATGTCGTTGGTCTAAATCAGGGTTTCTTAAGCTGGGGTCCGCGGACAAAATAAAAATAAAAGTAAAAATTACGAAAGCATAGATAGAGGCGTGGTCGAGTTATTGTTTTTTATTTGTTCTCTTGTTTTTTTTTATAATTAAGGGGTCCGTGACGATCATAGTAGACTTTCTTAGGGGTCCGACTTTGAAAAAGGTGGAGAAAGGCTGGTCTAAATGCATTGAATTGCAAGATGATTACGTTAAAAAGGAAAAAAAATCAAGTAGACCTAACAATTGTGTTTGAGAAACTGGTTCGGTGGAAGATAAAAAAGGATCAATTTTTAGTCGTAGTGCTGGTTCACAAGAGAATATCGATTTTGGTACGTAAAACTGTTGCTGAAGACCCAGAAATTTCGATTAGTCGACGTTCACAACAATTTTGACTCAGTGAATCCACAACATGGCGTATTTTACGAAAGGGATTTAGCTCTGAAGGCATATAAGGTTCAAATAACACCATGAACTAAGGCACTAGATCATTCAAAACGCCGTGCAATTTTGAAATTGGTGGCTATGTTAATAAACGAAATTGCGGCATTTGGGGTGAGAAAAAATCACCATTGATTCCTGAGGAACCTTTACATCCTAAACGAGTGATTATTAGGTTTACATTATTGTCAAGAAGGGTAATTGGAATGTATTTCTCTCAGAATGCTGCTGGTGAAGCTGTAATTGTGAATGGTGTTCGATATCCTGGGATTAGAACTGGATTTTTATGGGCTGAAATGAATAATATTGATCTGGAGAATATGTTGCTCCAAAAGGATGGCGCTCCACCTCATTCTGCTAATGAAACAATTGATTTATTGAAACATTTCCTGGACGAGTTATTGCAAGAAACAGTGATGTTAATTAGCCACCAAAACCATGCGATTTGACACCGTTGGACTATTTTCTTTTAATTTATTATTAATGGGTTATGTGAAAAGCCAGGTCTATAAGAACAATCCATAATTGATTTATGAACTAAGGCATTAAATTATTCGAGTCGTTGGTGAGATAGAGCAATGGTTATGCCAAAATGTCATCCAAAATTTTGACAAAAGAGTAGGCATCTATGTTTATATGTATTGTATTTCGTGTTTAAATACAATACACTATGATTCAATTATCAATAAAAAGTTTTTGGAAATTAACGCAAATTATGTGTTTTATTAAAGAATTAAAAAAACCATTCAATTTGTGAGACCCTTTATGTCTACAGCATTTTCGCTAAGTACATTGCAAATATTTTTAACGGTGTAAATGGAAAGATTGATTTTCCTGTCAAGTAAAATTATTTATACCAAATTTTTCATAAAACTATTTTTTAAAACTGACGTAACTGAATGTTTCCTACACTTTTGATGGATTTAGTTTTCTTATAAATTAAGTTTATTATTTACGTACACAACATACACATTTTAAACAACATTAATTCATATTAAACCTGACATTAAAATAATTTAAAATTGCCATTTTCCAATTAATGCTTCTATTGAAATTGATTGGCAGTGGCATGTCCTGACTGCAAATTGATGTTACGCCACTGGATTCTCTTAACAAGCCAATGAATTCAGAGAAGGTAATTGAAGGTTTGTCTGCTTGTGTTAGTTTATGCGTGTTCTCCATTGTTGTACTGATATCCGTGTTATGGCGTTATTAAAAAAGATCGGCCGGAATATTCGTGACGAAGATAAAAAAGCAATTATACAGCCTAATCTGAAATATACGGGATGACAGGAAAATGTGAGAGATCTTCAATGATTTTCAACTAATAACAAAGAATGAACAGTTTTGTTCAATGAGAACAAAAAAAACCCATTCAATTTTATAAGCTATGGAGTTGGAACAGGGGGAGTACGCTCTATTGTTTCCATGATATTTTTAATGACGATAAGCGCTGCTTATTGACTAGACGATAAAACGTATCTGTAGAACATAATCCTTCACGTATGATTAAATTTTAAGACAAGGCATTATGTTCTAAATTAATTGAAAGAAGAGTGGATGCGAGGATCAACCAACAAACTTTACAATTACGTAATGGCTATCACTGAAAAAACATTCTGTATGCTCAAAAAGTGACACGGCGATAAAGATACGTAAAATAAATGTTTACAAGTGCCACAAGGACTCTAGCGATGGTGGAGAAGCAGTTAAAGATGATACGTATTGAGAAAGACCTTCCACGACAACCAATGAAGGAACCATCACCAAAATGAAAGATTTTGTACTGAGTAATAGCCGATTAAGTATTAGAGATATTGTAGATATTATTGGAATATTATTTAGATAAATTTGTTGTTTTAGATAAAATTGTTTAGATAAAATTGTTGTGTTGTAAAAATGTTGGCTTATCTCGTGTATATTTTGTCTTGTTCAGAAAAAACTATTTTTTTTTTTGAAAAATATCGTTGTGTTGAGTTGCTGAAGAAATGTTTTCTTTGGATGACAACATTCTGAAATGCATAGTTACTAGACATGGATCTATGTTAATAAATCCACATATATTTAAACATCAGGCGAGTATCGTGCGAAATCACTTATAAACAAGGTTTTTGTGACACGAATTTTGCAATGATTTTTAATTGTACTTATCTACTCTCACTACACAATGTTATTTTGTAGTTTGTACACACAAACAATGTTACTTTTTTCCAGTGACCCTCAGTTTCGTATTCAAAATCCATATCATATACGTTTTTATGTTTGAATATCGAAATTTTTGAAGATTGATAGCTATCATAGTCAATAATTTTAAATTTATTGATATTCGTTAAGGATGTGAATATGCCACGAAAGTGTTTAATTCGCCCGAATAGTTTTTGTTATATGTGTCGATAATTAACTTTTTGTCACACGAATTTTGCAATTATATTCAATTGTACTTATCTATTCTCACTACAAAAACAATGTTATTTTTTTTCCAGTCACCCTCAGTTTCATATTCAAATTCCACCTCATATACGCGTTATGTTTGAATAACGTAATTTTTGAACATTGACAGCTATCATAGTCAATAATTTTAAATTAATTGATATTCGTTAAGGATGTGAATATGCCACGAAAGTGTTTAAATCGCCCAGATAGTTTTTGTTATACGTGTGGATAATTAACTTTTACCTCTCAGCGTCGAAATTTCGTACCATTATTAACCAAACATTATTTGGGTTATTTTGGTTTTCCTGTGCGCAATAAAAAAAAAAGGTTAAGGGTTGAAGTTAGAGACGCATCAGCAACTACAAAGCTATTTAGCGACTGGACCTACAGCTTACCGTGGGTTCCGAATTGCGGTTATCAGCCACCGACAACCCAGGCCAGCACCCCCTCAGGCTATCAACCCTTGCTTATATATTCCCATAAGTATATCAGGAAGCCTACCCACTGGCGAGTGACCGACGTAGAACATTTCTCAGAAGGCATCCGGCCTTACCCAGCCCCTAACTGGCGTGACTAAGAGGTAATTCGTTGTCGGATTTTACACTCTTGCCTGGAAACAAGCACAGACATTTAGGAGTGGATAAGTGTGTGCGTGTGCGTGTAAATGTAAGTGTATATATGTGTGCGTGTGACGGGTAGGAAGAAAGATGAACAGAAGAGTTAAAGAAAACAACCATCCGAGCGCTGGAATCGAACCAACTACCGCGCCAATGCGGTTTAAGCATAGCAGCGACAGGCCGCTGTTCTTACTGTCCGCACCAACGCGACCGGCAAAGTGCGCCATCAAGATATATCCTGGGTCCCACATATCTGCTGTGTAACATGTGTGAGACTACTTTGGGTTGGGCTAAGGGATCTAGACATATGTTCTTTAATGTGCCAATGATTTGGATGGGACCAATAGATCACGTAAGTGATTGTTATTTTAGTTTGATTATTATAAAGGATAAGTTGAAACACACCATAAAGTACTCAGATCTGTCATCTGTAAAAAGATCAATCCCACATAGTGCTGAATTTTCTGTGCCGGTTTCCATATTTGGAGGTCAAATCCATTAGAAAGCCAAGAAGCTGCTACTAGTCAAGACGATAACTTACAGACAGAGTGCGACCCAACTTGTTAACCAAGTACTTCAAAAGAACCACACTTATTGATACAAGGTGACCTAAATGATTTGGTTCGTGATTTACATTTATCTATAAAACAAGCTGAGCTTTTGGGATCTAGATTAAACGGCTGGGATCTACTTTCTACCAGTACAAAAATTTCTCATTTTCGCCATTGCAACGATTAATTAAAACCTTATTTTTCTCAAGCACATGATTTGGTCTATTGTAACGACATTCTTGCACTAATGAATCTGTTAAATTGTGATTACGATTCAAGTCAATGGCGATTGTTTATTGATTTTTCAAAAACTAGTTTGAAAACAGTGTTGCTAAACAACGGAAACATACTTCATTCAGTACTTGTAGACCCTAATATGAAAGAAACCTACGAAAGTATCAAATATCTTCTGGTAAGAATTGGATATAGTAAATTGTAAAATTACTTCTGGAAAATTTGTGGAGATTTTAGTCATTACTCTTTTGCTTGGACTACAATTTAGTAACTTAAAACACTGCTGTTCTATTTGCGTTGAGACAGTACTATAGAAATCACTATATAAAGAAAGAGTGGTTCAAGCGTAAGTCACTTCCTCCAGGACAGAAAAATGTTAAAAGTACACCTGTAATGCACTCTGAAGATGTACTTTTACCATTCTTGCAAATAAAACTAGGCTTCATAAAAAATTTTGTAAAAGCGATGGACAAAAATGGTAGCGGATTTAAAATCTATTAATGCCCAAAATAAGGGAACTAATGGAGGATAACAAATTTGAGCAAAAACTGAGCGATCTTGAAAAACTCGCCTGGAAATGCTTTGTTAATGTCGTAAAAAACGTTTTGGGTAACCACAAAGGCAAAAAATTATAAAGATTTAATTAATGAACATTTGATCTCATTATAAAGCTTTGAAGTGTAATATGTCCTTGAAGATACGTATCCTGTACTCACATTTCGATTTTTCCTTGAAAACCTGGGTGCTGTGAGTGACGAACACGACAAGAGATTCCACCAGGATATTTCCCTTATAGATATGCGATATTAAGAGAAATGGAGCCCTGGGATAATGTTAGGCGATTACTGCAGCAGGTTAACAAGGGATCTACCGCAAACTAAGTACTCGCGAAAATCATAAATATATATATATATATATATATATATATATATATATATATATATATATATATATATATATATATATATATATATATATATATATATATATATATATATATAAAAGTCACAAAGAAACTTGACATGTTAATTGTATTTTATTAATAATATATTCTTACGAGGTGTCTATAGTACTATCTAAATTAGATAGACGTTTTGGTGTGACAAAAAAAAAGCCCAAAGAACCACGTTAAAGTCAGGCAAAATCAAAGTCAGAACAGATAACATCTGTTTAACAGACAGATAACTAAACCGCTCTATAAGCACCACATTCACCAGATATGACACCATGTGATTTTTTCCTGTTTTTTTCAATTGAAGAAACAACTTGGACGTCGTTTTGAGATTACAGAAGTCATTCAAGAGAGTTCGGTGGCCGCTTTGAAAGAAGTACCAGAAATCGAGTATAAAAACTGTCTCGAAGAGTAGAAAAACGTTGAAACATGTTATTGCAGTGAGGCGGCATTACTTTAAAGAAAACAAAATAAATTTGGATGAAAAGAACTAAGGCTTACGTCTAATTTTTCACTATCATTAGACATACGTCTTAGTTCTTTAGTTTAAAATGAATTTCCATCAAGTATCGGTTACCTTACTTAAATACTTTGTGTTTTATTTAAAAAGTAATCTTATTTTTTGATCATAGTAGTACATGTATAACATGCATGAATTTCTTGCTTCACGACCTGTTGCCATAGATAAACAAGGCACATTGGTAAGGTTTTCCACATTAGCCTCGTTACGGTTTTAAAATATTTGTGCCTGCTAGGTTTGAACAAGAAGCTTGATACAATACCTAATGTGCTGCACGAATTGAACGATAAAATGTTACTGAACCATACTTGTACTTGTAAACTCATAAATGTAAGAAAAAAATTAAACCTGTTCAACTCTTAATTTCTTCTTAAAAAATTACGTTTAATTTTGGAGAAAGGTAACAAATGGTTTATTCAAAGCATACGCCATCACTATCTGCACATGTTTCCGATCTCTCTGGCAATTTGTGGATGCCCTCCCAGAAAAATCGTATCTTTTGAGGTGGTCCAATCATCAAGTCATTTTTCGACATCTCCGTAATTGTTGAAATATTTCATGGCAAGTACGTGAGACTTCGAAGAAAACAAATGGTAGCGGAAGGGGCTAAGTCTGGTGAGTATGGCGGGTGGGGTGCAAAATCACTTTTCCGTATCTTGTATGTCTGGTGAGTATGGCGGGTGGGGTGCAAAATCACTTTTCCCTGCCTTGTAATGCATGGTTCAAACTGATCATTTGTGCGAACGGTACCCTTCTGGTCGTCTTTCCAAAGCGATTCGGTCTTGCGGGCGATGCTGATGGTTGGGTCCTGGTCCTGGGTCAACCTATGATTTTTTGCGTTTTGGGTTCTCGAAATACATTCATTTTTAGTCTCCGATCCGATGTAAAAAAGCTTTCCTTTCATGCCGCGTAAGAAAAACTTCGCACACCTTGGTCAGTCCTAACATCACTTTTCCATCTATCTGTCGTTCAGCTGATGTGGTACCTATTTCCCTGCTTTCTGGTCTTTTCTATGGCATGCAAATGATCACAAATGGTTCAGCAACCAATATTTAACCTTTTTGCCATTTGTTGTTGAGTTCTTCCAACAATGCTTGTAATTCGGCATCTTCAAATTTTGTCGGTTGACAGGGGCATTATTTGGGCATTCAATCGTCTAAACCAACGTCCACAAGCGTCTTGCGTTGGGACATTGTCACCGCAAGTATATGACAGCTTTCAATCGCGTTTTTCTTTTGATTCAACAAGAAAAGCAGTACGTTCCGCAAATGTTCTTTATTCGACTCGATATGTTGAGAAACTACATAGAAAAAAAAATGATGCTAACTAGAAATCGTTTAAACGTCAATAGCGTTTTGAAAGGTACTGTCGTAGCAACAAAATGACATAAGATATTAGACTGATTGAACTGACCCTTGTTTTCAGCGCCATCTCTTAAAAAAAAAAGAATTATTAACCGCTATATTTGGTAATGTTGGGTCAAAAAGATCAAGGCTAAACAGAATGAGTAAACACTGAAAATAATCAAAGCTGATTTGCACCACCCGAAGAAAGTATCGACAAAGTAAACTAAAGACATAAATCTGCAGGAAGAGTAATCTTCACATATTCTTAACCAATCATCTCTTTATAACTTTGCAGGATATTATTAATGGGGTAAATTAACTTAATTTGAATCCCCACAAATCGAATAATTTTTGTTAACAGAGGAATATTTTAGCTACCAAAAAAATGGCAAGGGACATCAAAAGTTCATTAAAATTATAATTCTGAACCTAGTAGTAAAATATTTTTAACATAGTAAAAATACCAGACAACAAAGTACAAAACATATCTTCATTCATCAAATTTCTCCTCTAACAGCATAATAAACTATAATAGTCAACAATCTATAAGCAATAAAGTAGTTGAAAAGTTTTCGAGAAGTGCTTAAAAACGAGATGAAAGTGATATTTGTCAGTCCATAAATTTTAACATATACGATAATTCTTGAATCTTTCAGCGTGGGTATCAATGAGTAATGGAGCAATCTGATTTGATATTTATTACTTATTAAAATCGGAACGTTGTATTCTTCTGTCGATGGGAGAATAAATGCGGTGTTCTAGGCATGTATGTGTGGAAAATAGTTCAATCTCCCCAAATCGAATACATACAATTATTTCAACAAATAAAGAACCTTAACTTTATTAATAAATAATTAACATATGTTTTCTATTCCTTTTTTATATTGTTACGTTAACAAACATTTTAATTTAATCACATAGGTTGTGAAATAATTCTAATATATATTGGAGTACACAAATTTTAACGCTATGATGCAAAATATATTTTACTGGATTCATTTGAAAAGTTTTATGTAAATCTGGCGGCATTTTGCAATGGTAAAACATGTAGAAATGTCATTTACACGTGACGCAAAACATGAATAATGAGTAGATTAACTACGGTTATTATATCACTGTGTTATTCGGCAAGGCAAGGATTAAATTAGATGATCTGGGTCTTTTCGTGGTAAGGTATTCTAGACGCGTTGTATGTTGTACAGGTTTCAAGTTCGGATAAAGTTACTGTCAGTGGGGACAATTGCTCAAAAGTTTGAACAATGCTATCCCAGACCTATGGCGACATATCGAGGAAAATCTGGACATCTGGAGCCGGCCATTCGAGTACAGTTATCACAGACTCTTTTGAATACTTCAGTGTTTGATGAGTTATATGCAGTCTACCAGTGTCTTGCTGAAAAATAAGATTTGGACAAACTAACGACGGGCTGCAATATATTGGTTACATAACGGGTTGCGTTTAATTTAACATAAAGCCAAACTAGTAAATAGTGTCAATTTTCGCATCCCAGATATGCTATACAGTGAGTATATTTTAAGTTAAATTAAATAATTTAAATAAATTAAGCTAAATGGCTACCACTGCTGTTTTTGCAGACACGGATCCGCTCGCTCCAATTTTTGATGACCCTGGCGCACATTTCGGCTGTATGGCGACTTGACGAATATTAGTTCGTCAAGTCATAGCCAACTCACCAATATTGGCAGGTTTATTGCTATAAACCTGTGTTTTCACATGTCCCAGAGAAAATAATCTAAAAGAGTTAAGTCGCATGATCTCGGTAGCCAAGCGATGGGGCCATTTCGTGAAATTAACAAGTTGCCGAACTTGGCTAGCAATAAACCCATGTTAATAAAAGTCATCCGCATCGATTTCATCAAATTCCGGGAAAAAAAATCTTCTAGCTAACGGTGGCTCCTTTCTCATTTTAAAAGAAATAAGGACCAATAACTCCTCCATGCCAAAATGCACACCAAACTGTGATCTTTTGCGGATGCAAGGGATTCTCAATTACGACGTATGGATTAGATTCTCATCAATACCGAAAATTTTGTTTATTGACGTAGCCATTGAGCCAGAAATGAGCCTCATCCGAGAAGAGGATTTTGCGATGAAATTCGTTCCCTAGGCTTCCATCATTTCGATGGCGCAATCGGCAAATTCACGACGAATAAGATGGTCGGTTCGCTTCAGTTCTTGTGTCAGTACCATATTATACGGATGCAAGCCTCAAAAAACTCAAAATTCGCCAGGTAGTCATAGGCGAGACGCCTAACTCTTGCGAGCAGCGAGCTACAGAGATTGTCATTTTCGGTAACACTTGCTTGAATGGCGGCAATATTCTTAACTCTTCTAGCTTTTTTTGTCATACAGGAGCCACACTATCGTGGATACCACGATTTGTCTGAATTGTTCGTTGCACAGCACGAGCAGACCGCGAATTAGCGTAATAAAACTGGAAAATTTCCAAACGTTCTTCTAACATGATTTAATCTCAAACCTTTCGGAAAAAAACTGGCAAGACATTTCAAAAATCGGTAAACAAATATGACCTCCGTGAGCTGTCAAAGTTCCATCATCCCTAATAGTAGACCCTTTATAATGATGAACTATTTTTAAATATTTTTTGTTATCAGTTTATCAGATATTGAGAGTATAGTACGACATCATTTTTACCCATGTTGAGCCAGCGGCTCTTTGTAGGCAATACATTTCTATTTAATTTTTGTTATATAATATACGAATATTATTATTTAGAAAATTTCATTTGTTTAGTGATTTTATTTGCATTCACTTCCATAGGTTACCTTGTCCAAAGTAAGAGGAAGTTAAAATTTTGCTCAGCTTAGCGAATGTGAGTGAGAATACATTATTAGGATGCGATCAGGATTGTCACTTCATGATATAATCACCAGACTTAATAGGAGACAAGTAGTATTAAGGCCCGGTTTGAAGAAGACCGAAGTTTGAAGAAATACGTACTACGGATACATGATGTTGAAATAATATGAAAAAAAAAAGTTTATTTTAGAAAGATCGCGATTATGCCTGACATTTCTAATAATTGGACATTGGTTAAAATATGTAGAGGAGAAATAACAGACCCTCGTTGTGAAGCGCAGAGAGCCAATGCTTATTGTAAAAAAAGTTATTGCCTATGATGTTCATTCTAGCAAATCTGACTGTCAATTAAGCCTCGTCTATCCAGACTTCCCCACCAGTTCTTTCTTCGGGGTATATCTCACATTAGTTGAGAACATATGGAACTAAGAGTTTGTGAACAAGTAACCCGAATGTATGGACGAGCCAATGAATGTGGAACGAGAGAAGAAATAGAGGCCGAACAGAAATTTCTAAATAATTAAATATCTGAAATAGGAGAGTTGTTCTTACGAAAAGTTCGTACGTCTTCATACAAAAAAATTTTGACCTGATATAGAGATAGCGCAAGTATGATCAAATGACCGATATTTGTAGAGTCTGATTCATTAAATGACGTGTTGTGACATTTCAGTTGCGTGCGTTTAGAAGCTTATTTGTTGCGATCGAGTAAAACAGACATTTTTGACATTTTCTGACAAATGAATAGATTATGACAAATAAATAAATAACTGATGTTAGAGCTGTTATAAAGTACTCTGTTTCAAGGGTTTTAACCTCCACATATATTCAAAAAAGTTAGATTATACTTTACAAGATTCTTCGGCTGGTGGTAAAAAAATGGCCTGCTGAATTTAAATGTGTTTAATTGTGGTCGTACATCTCGTGAAGATAATGAATGTTCAGAGCATCCTAAAGCCGCTACGTTCGATAAAATCGCACAATGAAGGTACTCGAGTTTACTGACATTCTAAACATTTCGATAGATCGTGTTCACTACATTTGACACGATGTTTTGGAAATTTTCGCTCGGTGGGTGACACTTTTGGTAAGAGTTGACCTAAGACGCAATCGAATGAATACTTTTCAGGAAGGTATAGACTTATTAAACGATCTGTCCAGTTTCTCTGACATATTATAGACGAAACATTAATTTACTATAGATACCAGAGGCGAGGCATCAGACCAAACAGTGATGAGAGCAGGCGAAAGTGCCAAATCAAAACGGAAACGAAAACATTTCCATTTGCAGGAATAGTTATAGCGTGGTATGGTTCTAATAGATTACTAGAAGCAAGCTTTACTACTAGATCAATTAAAAGGTGCTATTTAACGCTTCACATTAACTATGCTAAACGTACACATCTGACCAAAAAGAAAACAGGTCTTGGGTTATTGCTGTAAAATTCCATGACTTACGCTACGAGGCCGTATTCGCCAGATTTAACTTCCACCGATTACTTTCTCTTCCCAAACCTAAATAAATGGCCCGCTGGATGAAAATTAATATCAAATGATGAGTTTTAAGCTGTGATAATTAATTAATTTGTAGAGTTAGATGAATCATATTATAATGAGGAAATTAGGAAAAATTGTGCTTTAAATATACTGAATTGTCACCTTACTACTTAATCATGCTGAATTTTTGTTAAGAAACTCAAAAATCCTGTAATTTCTTTGCCAGACGGAGAACTTTTCCAATCATCCCGGTATTCTTTTATATTTTCATTCAGATATTTTTATATCAACACTGCATAACATTTAATAACTCATTCACTGTGTTCACATATCTATAAGTTTATAGAGTTGCAGTGAGTAACTATATATTATGAAAAATAAAGCCAAGTATGCGAATTATCAATTAGGAAATTTTTACCACATATTGAATTCTTATAGATAAAAAAGCTGCTTGCAGTCTTACATAAGGTAATCGGCTAGGCATTAGTGCCATTCTCTAACAACTTGCGTAACCAGTCCATTTATTAGATTTGACGTCTCAGTTATTTTAATGTTCGTAGATTAATGGAATGGGTTTTCTTATAATACCCTATTTAATGTAAAAATGAGCCTTCTACATTTATTATTTTAAATACTATACAGTGTATCCCTAAAATATTCGGATACCCTATATAAAAAATCATTCTGCCAGTTCCAATTTACGCAAAAAAATAATATGTTTCTTCCCACACGGGAAAAGGTAAAATATACATTTTACCTTTCTTATATCCGTTTAACTTATTCTATAATAAGTTCCCAAATAATTGGATTAATTCTAAAATTTTAAGCAAAGAACATACATATTGTTTTATGCACCTCAAAAATATTCGAACGCGCATACTAAAAAATAAATCTGGATCAATCATATTAATCTAATTAAGGTAATCTGCGAAATTTGTTTACAACAATTAGTAATTGTCAGACTGGTGTCGAAGGAACATCTTAAAATGAGTCGTAGACCAAATAAAAATCATTAGTTCTGAAAATAGGCAGTTTGTGCTATTTCATTATGAAAGGGGAAATTCCTACTGAAAAATTGGGCAAATGCTTTAGTTAAGTAAAAAATTCGGTTGGAGATATCCTGTAACGCTACAAAAAATTGCAAAGTCATTAAATTACCGATCGAAAAGCTATGAAAATAATTTACATTTAAAAAAAAATATGTATAAAAATCTATATAATCTTTGATATTTTATCAACCGACCAAGCTTCTTCATCAGGAATGGGACAGTGGACATTTTGAACAGTAAATTTAATAAAACAGTTTATCATGGATTTCTTAATGTGATGTGAATCGTTTAAAACATGTTATAGTGTGAAAAATTAATAATATTTATCTCAACTTTGCTATTAAACGATAATAATGTGTAAGTTTTCGTTTATTTTATAACAAAACAAACCAAATTTATACCGAAACGTATGGAATAAATGTTATAAAAGTATATTTTATTGTTAAATACCACCTTAAGAAGCCGATGCAACACAAACTGAATTCTTTAAATCGAAATAAACACAATAATAGAAATATCAATTGGCTACATCGCCCCTAACGAAAAGTTCTAACTAGGTTTCTCCAGAAATGGTTACATTTTGAATATATATTGTTAAAAATAAAGAATCATTGGTTAAATTTACGAAAGTGTTTTCCTTTACACCATGTATAAAGAGCATTTTGATTATACGATACATTTTTTAACAATTTTAACCTTTCTATATAAAAGTTTTATTATCACACGATCTTTTATTTTGCTATTTATATGTACACTAATTGAAATTCAGAAATGAACTTAATAACAATGCAAATCAACTGTATTTGTATTATGACGTGGTAAATTTCATGTAGTTTGTTCATATGTTTTAATATCTCAATAATAATTTTCAAATAAAAGTTAATCTATCTGCTGTACTAGCAAACAAAGCAATTATTTATTTGATCGGCCCAACAGCTTCCATGAACGAAGCCTTTTCTAAATCAACATTTACAATAAATGCATTAAATGAGTAAAAATAAAATAAAAACCGCGGAGAAAGTATAAGAAGGAGGTTACACAAAACTTTTCTTTAAACATTTGAATTCTGCGGTCTCTCCGCGACAATATAGACAAAGAGTTAAATTTATTATAAACTTTTTACGTTTAAAGTGACGGTAATTGATGTGGGCACCGAGAATGAATCCACGCAGCAGAACTAATGTGCTGATAGGAATGGTCATTTCACTTTCCTAATTGCGTTTTCTTTGTCACAATATTAACTTAGTAGGACGATAAAACCAATGGAATAATAAAAATCTTTTCATCGAAATAACAAACAACTGGCTTGACAATGTTAGTGTTTTAAGGCGAGAAATAAACTATTTGATTTGAAAGTCTTAACAAATTAAAATTTTTAAAAAAGTTGTAAAAACTAGACTATTAGACTATTAGATATATTTTAAAATATTTTTTTTAATTATGGCTTATCAGCAACTGAGGTTATTACTGGACCTACAGTTTAACGTTGATTCCGAACTACGGCCATCAACTATCGATTAATCCCGGTTAGCACGCCCCTCAGGCTAACAACCCTTGGTTTTGTATTTAAGACCAAGTCTTAAGTCTCTTGAAAAGCTTACTGACTGGCGAGTGATCAACGTAGAATACATCTTAGAACCATCTGGTTTTACCCAGCTTCAAACTGGCACCACTGGCATGATAATTCCTTATCGGATTCTATACTCTTGTTTGTTGAAATGTACTACATTTCAAGCTTGACCTCCCCACGCAGGGTCACCCTCAAAGAACTTACTACCCCAAGCCGCTGCATTACTACCTCTGAGTCAACGGACTACAGGAAGTACCAAAATCATTCAAATAACCTCCTTAAGTCATCAGTCCTATAAAAAAAAACCTAACGCACTAGTTGAGGTAGAAGACTGGCGAAAAAGAAAAAGCCGGAGAAATCAACCGTCCTGTATGGCAGCCTAAAATTGGAGATATGGCAAATTCTGAGGGAAAATGGAGTATCAGATCATAATTGGCTTAATTTGTCATCATTATGAAAAAAAAAACAGAATAATTCGAATATTCGAAACAGAGAATCGAGAATTCAAAACAGAAGATCAGAAGTACCAGACAAGAATGAATCATATCGCCAATTCAATTCAATGTCTGGTGAATATATCATCCTTAGAACTCTCGAGAATTGGCTAGACGGTGTCGGTATCGCCGGTATTAAATCAACGTACTTAAGATCTGCCGATGACACTATAATTCTTGAGAGATCGGCTGAGGAACTGACCATAATTATTAAAAAAAATATAGGATGAAAATCATCTTTACGGACTAAATAACCAAAATAGAGAATATCGACCATGCAACAACAATGCTCAGCATTGTTAAATAGAACAATTTAAGGTAGTAAGCAATTCGTTTATTTTGGGGTTTTTATATCGAACAAAGGCGGTAACACTTATCTGGAGGGGATAGAGGCATAACACAGAGCACAAAGAAACATGGAAAAACATTTAGCTTTATCAGCATTACTATATATTCCGTTGAAACTATTAAACACCAAGACCTCTAGCGCAATGATTACTTTGAACTTTGGTGCGATTGACGGATCCTTCATATTCCGTGGACTACCAGGCGAACAATTTCATCCGTTATTTAAGAAATGAATGAACCCATAAGGCTATGAAGATATGCATGGAGGATTTTAGTTGGACTTGGCGAAATTGGTTTCCACAGGTCACAAT
The DNA here is from genome assembly GCA_031761425.1 of Cosmopolites sordidus. NCBI lineage: Eukaryota > Metazoa > Arthropoda > Insecta > Coleoptera > Curculionidae > Cosmopolites > Cosmopolites sordidus. Next base: position 41,026 of record JARFXV010002006.1, read on the forward strand.
TCTTCTGTAAAGAAGAAGAGAAAAAGATAACAGAAAAGAAGAAGAGAAGAGAGGAAGAAAAGAGGAGACGAGAAGAAGAGAATAAGAGAAGAAAAGAAGGGAAGAAAAGAAGGGAAGAGAAGAAGAGAAGAGAAGAAGAGAAGAGAAGAAGAGAAGAAAAGAAGAGAAGAGAAGAAGAGAAGAGAAGAAGAGAAGAGAAGAAGAGAAGAGAAGAAGAGAAGAGAAGAAGTGAAGAGAAGAAGAGAAGAGAAGAAGAGAAGAGAAGAAAAGAGAAGAAGAGAAGAGAAGAGAAGAAGAGAAGAGAAGAAGAGAAGAGAAGAAGAGAAGAGGATGAGAGGAGAAAAGAATAAAAGAAAATAAGAGAAGGGAAGAGGAGAAGAAGAGAAGAAGAGAAGAAGAGAAGAAGAGAAGAAGAGAAGAAGAGAAGAAGAGAAGAAGAGAAGAAGAGAAGAAGAGAAGAAGATAAGAGAAGAGAAGAAGATAAGAGAAGAAAAGAAGAGAAGAAAAGAAGAGAAGAAGAGAAGATAAGAAGAGAAGGGAAGAGAAGAGAAGCGAAGAGAAGAAGGGAAGAAGAGAAGGGAAGAACAGAAGAGAAGAACGGAAGAAGAGAAGAGAAGAATATAATAAGAGAAGAAGAGAAGAGATGAAGAGAAGAGAAGAAAAGACGAGAAGAAAATACGAGAAGAGAAGAAAAGAAGAGAAAAAAGAAGGTAAGAACAGAAACAGCGAATAAGAGAAGAAAAGGGAAAAAGGGAAGATGAGAAGAGGAGAAGAGGAAAAGAGAAGAATAGAAGACAAGAAAAGAAGGGAAGAGAAAAAAGAGAAGAAGAAAAGAGGAGAAGAGAAGAGAAGAAGAGAAGAAGAGAAGACGAGAAGAGAAGACGAGAAGAGAAGAAGAGAAGAAAAGAGAAGAAGAGAGAAGAAGAGAGAAGAAGAGAGAAAAAGAGAGAAAGGGAGAAGAGAGAAGAAGAGAGAAGAAGAGAAAAGAGAGAAGAGAGAAGAAGAGAGAGAGAGAAGAAGAGAAGAACATAAGAAGACAAGAAAAGAAGAAAAGAATAAAAAAAAGAAGAAAATAAGAAGAGAAGAGGAGAGAAAAGAAGAAGATATGAAGAGAAGAGAATAGAAGAGAAGAAAGAAAGAAGGCAAGAGGGGATTCAGAAGGTGTGACCACCCTATAAAACCACATGTTTTCTAAATAAAAATCTTCGTATTTTACCTTTAATTGAAGATCTGTCCGATGATGCCTCAAGCCTATAAACCGAATCAAACAGAAACTTTCGCAACAATGATGATACATCAAAGGATACCAAGAACTCCCCTTCTACATAAAAGGAAGTATAACCAGTCACTCGATTCAATTCGATTATTTACTTGAATATACTTAATATTATCACAAGATTTAGAATTCTTATTAGTCTCGCTTTTATGTCGCATAGTTTCTTAAAATTTTGCCGTAATTGAAACAATTCATATGTACACTGTCTATCGTTTGCAGGACATTGAACTTATTTCAGCCAATTAGTAGCAAACGTTCATAATTTTCACGTTAAGGCAAATTATACATAGATACATTTCAAATTTATGCATTGGATAAGATAAAATTAAATAGAAAACGACGTTTATTAGTATAATATGTTAAAAAGTCGAAAATGGAAAAGACGAAAAACGTGTAGTTCGAGTAGAAATGATAAGCTTTAGTAGAAGATATTTCTTGTATTGGTTCAATTTTGAATACTTAAATTAACAGATGGAAGGATAAAAATAGAAACATATCAAGAGTACCAATAAGTACTGTTTTTTTTTAATTCTAAGATCATTGCTATCTCCTGGCAAAAATTTAACTTACTAAAACATTATTCTAGTTTAATAAATGTATTGATATTTAGTGTGCTTATTTTTAATTGCTGAAAAGAATTGGTGAGCCCTAAAAGAAGTAAAGAACAAATTCTATCATAAATAAGAACCCTATTAAACATTTGATGTTTTATGAGTTCGAAAGCATAATATTGCCACTAATGCCATTACTGCTGTTTATTCTGTTACCTTGGAGAGCAGAAGATATCAGCGTGGATTAAAAAAAAATAACAACGGTGATTTCAATCAATTTCAATATACATGAAATGAAAAGGCATTTGATTCAGTATCAACGCAGGTCATAATGGATGCATTGCTTAACCAAGGGATAGACAGACCCTATGTCAACCTACTGAGATCCATGTATGAGGAAGCTGCAGCTACAGTTCACATGGATGACTTTGAAGTTAAAATTAACGTAGAACGTGGTGTACGGCAGGGCGACTCAATATCGCCTGTTCTTTTCTCAGCCTGTCTTGAAGAGGTATTTCGTAATCTGGATTGGGAACCGCAGGGAATAAAAATCAATGATACACATCTAAGCCATCTTAGATTCGCGGATGATATCGTTCTCCTTTCATAAGACGTAGATGAACGACATAGGAGAGGGTGTGGACCACTATATATATATATATATATATATATATATATATATATATATATATATATATATATATATATATATATATATATATATATATATTTATATATATATATATATATATATATATATATATATATATATATTATATATATATATATATATATATATATATATATATATATATATATATATATATATATATATATATATTGGGCAAAGGATTTCAATGGAGGGTGATATCGCCCGGAAGGTGGAACGGTGGATTAAGTGTGGCTGGCAGGCATTTGGCCGGCTCAATGTAGTATTTAAGAGCTTAACTCCCACTTTGTCTGAAGAAAAAGGTTTGTTAATCAGTGCGTGCTGCCTGTTTTGACATATGGAAGTGAAATATGGACACTCACATCACAATCAGTTCAAAAGCTTCGGGTTGCACAGAGGGGAATGGAAAGGTGTATGTTTGGCATTACAAAGCGGGACAGAAATACCTGCATATGGATCAGAGGACAAACGAAGGTATGTGACATCATTGGAAAGGCGAAAGAATTTAAATGGAAGTAGGCAGGTCATATAGCGAGGTGATGCGATGACAGAAGGACCAAAGCAATTCTGGAATGAATACCGCTTGATCATAAACGCCCGCTAAGAAAGCCGAAAACAGGATGGACGGATGATATCATCAAGTATATTGGACTCGAATGGCAGAGGAAAGCTCAAGACCGTCCGAATTGGAATCATGCTGGGGAGGCCTCCATCCTGCAGTGGATCGACAATGGCTGAATGATGATATATATATATATATATATATATATATATATATATATATATATATATATATATATATATATATATATATATATATATATATATATATATATTATGGAAAAATCTGTATGTGACGTACTTGTATATAAATTGATTTTTAAACTATGGTTTTTGAATCACCTAGCTTTAATTATACATTACAATATTTTTTACAGAGCAATGTGCAAAAATTAGTGGTAAATACTATGTAGGGATAAACATGCAAAACCGTCTTATTTCTGGAGCATAATCGTATTCAAATGAAAATTGGGTACTGCTGCAAGGCCATTGTATATTAGACAAAATTTGATCAGGGGATACCTGGCCGCCATTAGCAAAATATTTAAAAATTACTTTGCCATTAATCAAAAAGTAAAAAAAAATGTCAGTATGAGAATATCTGGATCAACTAGAGAATCCCGAACCTCGTGTTGGGATAAAAATTGAAATAATATAACTCGCAGGCCAAAGGCCAGTTAAATATTTTAATCAAATATAGAGAATGGTTAGATCAATTCTTCTCGATGCGAGTTTCGTTAACCACGTTAGTATCATCAGTAGATATCTAATGATCTAATGATGTTAGTATCTAATGATATTATCATGGTTAGTGAAACGCACGCCGAAAAATTAAAACCCAAGGGATTTGGTGTTTTGCGGTAAATCTGAGTTTAGAGGATAGATAATATAATTTAAGTAGAATATTTTTAAGACGTGGAGGCAAATGTTAATGATGATTATTCATCCAAATTTTTTCTTGTCTTATTCCAGGGAATATCCTCTCACTGCAATACACTTATTTCAATGTTTTTTTCGCAGTCTTCGAAACAGTTTTTTTACTAGACTTCTGGCATTTCCTTCACACCCGTCAGCGAACTCTTTAGAATTACTTCTATGAACATAAAACGGCTTCTACGAAGTGGTTTCTTCAATCGAGAGAATAGGAAAAAGTCATACGGTGCCAGATCTGGTGAATATACCTTATCTGGTGCTTCTGGAACGGAATTTGAGTATCAGTGAAACAAAGAATGAGTAATTATTGCGGTGTGATGGTGCGTCGTCATAATGCAAAACCCGTGATTGACCTGGAGGGCCTTCCTGAACGACGTTTTTTCTTATTATCGATATATGATGCAGTACACATTATAAAGATGTACTACTTGTAAACATTTTTTTTTGAAATAGCATCATCGCCATAACACTTTCTTAACATTTGTAATGCATCTGAACAAAAAATAATTTATTAGAAAAAATTTAAAGTAAGTTTGTGGCTAGTTAATATATTTTTCCATTTTAAACAAACCGGCGACAATTTTTTTTAAAACAATTACAAAAGACAGCATAGTGTCTAACTTAATAAGTGAAATTACATGAAACTTCTCTTAGATGTAAAGGGCAGTTATAGCAACTTAAAAACACACTTTTAACACAAAAGTCGCCTTAATTTTGATCGTAGTAGTATAGCGAGGCATGTGACATTCAGTGAGATTAAGGCATTCCTCTGTATTCACATTTAACAAATACATACGATATTACATAAACGTTTGGTTGAAAAAAAGATTTATTGTCGATGAATTTCGCTAAATTTGATCCAAGCTCAAAAAACTTCAATGTCAGTGCTTAAACCAAATTTGGCATACGATATACAGCGATTGAAAATAAATGATTGCGTGGTTTTTTGATTTTTCGAGCCATATAACTACAATTGCATTAAAGAATTAAAAAATTGTAATGTAAATAAACATTTTTTTTTCAATTGGGCAACAATTTATTTACTGGAAAGTATCAGGGAATTTCATAAAAAAAATCGATATTGTCAGATTATTCTTCATCATGAGAATGTCAGCTTAGACACCGCTGCTACTTAAAAGAAAAAAATATTATCGGATGTCTCAACCAACTGATCGCAGATAGTTAACTGATCACCACAGTTAACTGATCTAAAAAATAACTTTAACAGAATTGATGCCCTTGAGAATGAAATTGAACTGTTAAATAACAATTTAGCTATTTTAAAGTCTAACAATGATTCTCATCAGACCCTGATTCCAAGCTCCGAAGAATTGCTAAATGAACTATCCGACCGCGAAAGACGCAAATCAAACTTTATCGTTTTTGGCATAGTTGACTCAAACACTCAAGCTATATCTGAGAGCGATAGATCACTTGTCGAAAGCATCATTCTAACCACGTGCAATCTTGTGATTGATTCCAGCAAAATCAAAATACATCGCCTTGGTAAATTTTCAGATGGGAAAAAGCGCCCGGTCAAGATAATGTGTAATTCTGTCGATGTTGCCACGTTTGTTCTTAAGAACGTTAGAGACCTAGCCAATGGTGCCATGTTTCGGGGCATATCAGTCCAGTCTGATAAAACTAACGCCCAAATTCGTCACTACAAATTAGTTAAAGACGAACTGGTTCGTTGTTTAAAGACTGGCGAGAGTAATATTAAAATTGGCTATCGTAATGGCCAACCACTTATTGTACCTCCATATAGTCAACATGATATTTAATCTAGAGTGTCTTACGCGCGTAACCCAGCATCAATTCATAGCGTTACTCTTATTTATCAGAACGTGCGTGGTGTAAGAACAAAAACTGCGGATCTCTACCAGTCCATCCTATCCAACAACTATCGCATTACTGGTCGATCAGAGACCTGGCTGCAACCATCTGTTTTTGTTGCTGAGCTGTTTAAGTACATAGTCTTCAGAAAGGATCGGGATCTGGATGTCCTCGGAGTCGGAAGAGGCTGTGGAGTTCTCCTTGCCGTTTATTCATCTTTACAACCGTCGAAGCTTGACCTGTCTATCTTGGAGGAGTTGTTCCCAAATATCGACATTGTTGGTTGCAAAATACTCATAAGTCAGGCCATAATCTTCATTTCTTCTGTTTATATTCCTCCAAAATCAAATATTGACCAATAGAAGCTCATTTTTGATACCTTCGAATCTCTTTATTATATCATGAATTATAAAATTCTAATCATAGGTGATTTTAATTTACATTATCAAAGCCCTGTTAACCATTAATTATTTAATCAATTTCTACGAGCACCGCATGGTTTTCAGGCATTTTTTGATATTCATTAATACAATCACATATTTAATATACAAAACAATATACTCGACTTAGTTAGTGTAATGGCGGGAACGTTTCTGTGCGTTTACTCAGTATATCTCAGCTTTTGAGAGAGTGCTGAAGGCTCCTGAAGGAAGGTGTTTTGGAAATAATTTTTGTAATGATCTTAGAATTAATTTTAAATTTTTATATAAATATTTTTGTACCATTGTTAAGTTAAGTTCAAATTATTTTTCTTATATATATTTGTTTTGAATTGTCTTTTAATTGGACAGTAAGCCTGAGGAAGTAGAAAATAAAACATCATTCAAAGCATCATTCAAACAATTTAGTCCTGATTAATCAGAATGTATGCATTTTGGTATCTACGAGGCATATCAATAAAGTAATGAGACTTATAGCATAGCATTCGATAAGGCCACACTGTTGGTTTCCAGATCTGCTGCGTCTTCAGTATGAGTCTGAGCTCCCTAGCAACTCGAGTAACATGAGCTATCAAGTTTTATCATTATTATGTCAATTCAGGATCTTGTACGTTGTGATCATCGTTTTATAGTCAGAATGATTGGGGATGAAGGGAATGTATGCCTTGAAATGAAAAATGGAAATCCCTTTCAGTCATTTTTCAGAAGTGTTTTTAAAGGTGATAAAATAATTGTATCATTTTACAGTTTTAACAGCATTTTATTTGATCTTTAAAGAGTATAAAATTATTATTATTATTATTTTCTTTTATAAAATAGCAGCTCAGTAATTTTTTTTCCGGCGTTTCTGGCGGGAGGTCCGAAAGTGCTACACTCGTCACTCTTTTTCTATTCATCTAAAACACAAAAAAAACATTTCTTTCTGTTTCTGATATATGCATGGGAGGACCAATAAAACTATAAAAAGTATTAAACTAAAAATTAAGTAAGCTTTAAAACAAAAAATGTTGAAAGTTTATACTATTTTTTCGATATTTTTATTCAAAAAAGTAGTTTATTTACACGAAATCTTTAAAACTTTAGGTATATCCTTCCGATAATGATATAGAGAAAAGTCTCCCAAAAGTTCAGCCAAATCGATCGAAAGATCTTCAACTTCTTCGAAAAGCTGGTTATTTTCTGCTGTTTCTCTGTTTTTCCTGCTACTGTTTTCGGGCTGTACGACCTGCTTTTGTCTCGGAAAGACTCCTCCGGTTATCCCGATACTCGCGCTTCATCGGTGGTTTCGGCGAAAATTTTGACATAGGTGCCAATAATTATACTTGCACTATACATACAAATACACTTGCACTATCACTTATACTTGGCCCGAAACTTTCTCCTTGTTAATCAGTAAATTGATTACCTTGATAATGTTTTTTTGTAGAGTTTTTTCAAGCGATATTATGTAAGAACATAAAAAAGATATCTTAACTAATATAAAAAGCACTGGAATGTCTACACATCGTATTAAAAACAATCATTTTATAGATATAAACAATGTTAAATTATTATATTCAGAAAAGAAAAGTAAAAAATTAAACCTACTAGAAATATTGGAAATAAAAATATCTTCAAGAAATGAGCATATAATAACCACGAATGACCAGCTAAATTTCCAAAACACCCCGGTAATAAATAAGATCATATTGTATTTGAATAGCCCGGTTTTTACCTGGCGATATTTACAGCTCAGCATCTAAGGTTTGGGTGCACAGTAGCCTAACGGCCTAAAGCCTCAGAGGTTAAGTACTGCACTTTCACAGAACTCTTAGTTCTCTGTTTCTATTAGACAATGACCCACTCACTCTTTGTTTACTCATCTCAGAGGCCAAGATGCTGATCAAGCTGTCTGGGTCGCGATATGCGGGCTCCGGCGCGGTCGACTGTAGGTGCGATAACTCCGTAAATATTTAATATTTTGATTTTTGCTCTTGCCAGTATATTATATTCAATATATTATATTTTCGAAATATATAACTTTCTAAAGGGATTTCCCCTCTTAAAGCCAAACTACGGTGCTGCATCACGATAATGCGTGCTGCCACACAGCGTTTTCAACAAACAAGTCTGTGTCAAGTAATACATCACTAAGGCTCCGCAGTCGCCTTATTCACGAGACTTGAGTAATTTTGACTTTTCCTGAAAAAAATGCACCCGAAAGAACACTATTTAGAGATATTGGAGAACATTGAATAGACCGTAACCGACAAACAGAAGGCGTTTCCGGTATCTGAGTTCCAGCACTACTATGAAGAGTTAACAAACGGTCTCCAATGCTGTGTGGCCTCCCAATGCAACTACTTTCAAGGAGGCAATGTAATATTGTAATATCAATTAAATATAAATAATTATAAAAAATCAGTCTCATTACTTTATTTACATAGCTCGTAAATGTTAAAAATAAATTATGTTATGGTAGATATTTAACGCTTGAGTAGGGATCAAGCTGTTGAAGCCTATGTCTATCCTATACAAAAACAGAATATCTTGGAAAACAGACGAATAATCCTTCGTAAACTTTAATTGAACCACCCATATCAGTTCAATAATCTAAGAAATAAGTATGTTCCCTACCCTTTTTCCACACCAATTTATAAAAACGAAGATGCAATAAGAAAACACCTTTAATGATCACGACTCGTACGTCCAACCTATAAAGATAGTATCGCAGAGCTAAGCAAAAACCTTAGATATAAATTAATTTCTTTGGACGTGAGAGACAGGTGCGGTGTGAAGGTCACGGCAAAAATTAAACGTGCATGCATACGCACCCACGGGTCAAGCACATCCGCTATTCGTTTGTTTTCCATATTTAACAAAAGACGAAACAGCGATGACTTGATCACTTGGGTACGCGACCCGAGATGACTAACTAAATAGAGGTATATAAGTAAACAAAGAAATGGCAAAACAAAAAAAAAACATAAAAGCTTTAAACTGGGAGTCTAGAGCTGTTATCAATAGGATATATTAGATGTTATAATCACTACTGAACTTAATGAAGATTATTCAACATTAAGACATTGTTAAAAGTTTTAATTATCTGCATGAACATGTTTCAACCGTTGATTAAATTTTATGAAATACAAATTAATTGGAAAATGGAGTTAATAATGGGTGGAACAAGTATCACTCTACCATTTTAACTAGTTATAAACTTTGTTAGTTAGTTATAAAATATGTTTATTTCCTCTTTAAATTTTGTGTTAATCAATTTTTGAAAATTATAACAATCAAATGTGAGCCATTAGCAGTAATGCAACTTTGTCCCCTATTAAAACATTTTCCATATTTTTTGTGATGATCTTATATTAATGCAGCGATTTCAGCACGGATATTGTCCTTGAGTTATATGGTTTGGGGTTTATTTATGTAAACCTGTTTCTTCAAAAGTATCCTAAAATACATTTAGGAGACTCCACCACACATGCAATATTTTTAGCGCTTCGTACTGTTTTTGGACCTCTGATGTGGGCCCAACCTTATCCCCCTAACTATTTCGAATTCTTGAAATTGCTTGAATAAACGACAAATTCTCGTTGCATTAGGCGCCAGACAATTAACATATTCTCGCCAAAATTCACATTGAATTGCAATAGTTGTTTTTTTTTTAGTGTAAATTACAACGAATGAACTGCGTTCTTTTAGCGTGTATTTATCCATAATAAAACTTAAACATCTCCACTGCACAACAGCCAAACCGAAACTATCATAAATATTACAACAAAATTGGCGCCAAAGCAAAATGGTAGCGTGGTATTTGTCCCACCTTTTAGCTCTGAGTATACTTTTGAAGAATATGGTCTTTTATGAACTTAATTGCGAAGCTTTGGAGATGCGCTAAAATAAGTAAATGAGAGAATTGCAGCTGCATTAAATTTTGATACATTTTAAATATACCAATTACACAGGTCGGCATGATTTTTGTATCATTGATGAGAATGCGTTTCATTTAGGTCACGGTTTCCTAATCTGGTGTCCGCAGATTCCTGGGGGCCCGCGAACATATCCAAATATATAAATAAAAATAAAAATAAAAATTACGAAAATATAGATTGAGGCTACGAAAACATAGATAGAGGCGTGGTCGAGTCATTGTTTTGTATTTATTATTAAGGGGTCCGTGCCGATCATAGTAGACTCTCTTAGGGGTCCGGCGTTCAAAAAGGTTGGAAAATGATGATTTAGGTAGTTATTAAAACACCTTTTCACAGACGTGGTTTAGCACGCCCCATTTTCAAGTATCTATTTCTCGTATATATCTGGGATTATTGAAATTATTTGTACCTGACTCTGGACTGGACAATGTAGGAATTACCAGAAGACCGTAGAAGGGGTATTTCCAGAGTATCCTAAGAAGCTTTAAGGACAGGTTTAATGTTTTCTAGTTTATTTTGTTTCTGTCTCGTTTAGAGTGCAGTCAAGTGTTTAAGTCGAATTTATATAAAATAAAAAATTCTAGTCGTCGATTTTGTAAAAATCCAGCGGGTAAGTTTTCTTATATATACGGACGATTTATTTTAAAGTCACAAACTACACCTATATCCGAGGAAGTCAAAAAAGCCTATCTTTTATATTTTAAGTAGCAAATTGGAAATCAAGATAAAAGTTAGGCTCCTGGTATTTGCTGTGTGAGTTGTCACGTAAATTTAGTGCAGCGGATGCATCGCAAGAAATATTCTATGCCGTTTGCTATTCCTATAGTGTGGAGAGAACCTACTGACCATGTAAGTGATTGCTACTTTTATTTCACTAAAACATAAGGGATTACAAAAAAAGCAAAGGGGCACCATTCATTATCCAAATTTGCCTTCTGGACTTAGGCCAGTTGCTCATAGCCGGGATCTAACGGTACCGCTTGCGTCATTAAACCTGGACAAAATGTTTTCCGGTAATTCTAATTCTTCATCAGGATCTGATCCATAACTTCCTCAGAACTCCAGCTGTCATTCAACATTTTTAATAACTACCGCTAAACCTTACTTAATACCTCAGAATTAATTAAATGATTTGGTACGTGGCCTCAAATTGTCAAAACAAAAATCGGAACTTCTTGGTTCCAGACTTCAACAGTGGAACCTGTTAGATAAAAATCCAAGTCCTTCATTTTACCGAAAACGGAATGTAATATTTTAAAAGTGTTCATAAAAAAACGTACATTTTTATAAAATGGAAGGATCACTGTGTCTGTTGTGATATTGATGGTTGAATGAATGAGGAATATGGACTTAATATGGAACATGTACGTTCCGACTGGCGTACTTTCATAGATTCGTCGAAATACAGCCTAAAAGCAGTCTTGCTTCATAATTGAAACAAAAACCCATCTATTCTTTTAGCCCATTCAGTGACAATGAAACAAATCTATGACAACTTAGCAAAAACTAAATTGCGTTAAATATGAACGGTATCAGTGGAATATTTGTGGGGATTTAAAAGTGATAGGTATATTGCTAGGACTTCACGAGGGTTTTACAAAGTATTATTATTTTTTGTGTCTATGGGACAGCAGGGCAACAAAAAAACATTACAATAAGAAATATTGGCCTCATAAAACTTCTTCTGAACCTGGTACTTTAAACATAAAATATGCCCCCCTGGTTAACTCTAAAAAGGTGCTTCTTTTGCCTCGCCACATTAAGCTTGGATGAAAATCTTTGAAAATGAAAAACTTTGTCAAAACCATGGGCAAAAAAGCTAATAGTTTCAAGTATCCAAAAGAAATGTTTCCCCAATTATGTTAAGTCATCCAAAACTAAAAGAAGGCATATTTATTGGAACTCAAACAAGAAAACTTTTAGGTGATTTCCGTTTTCAAGAAAAATTAAATGAAAAGGAATTGATAGCTTGGAAGAATTTTGTAAATATTGTGAAAGGATTTCTGGGTAACAAGATGAAAACTATAAAAACCTCATAGATGAACTCTTGATAGCCTATGCAATACTAGGGTGTCGTATATCCTTAAAAACGCATTTTTTTCGCTCGCATTTGGATTTTTTTCGGAAAATGTGGATGCAGTAAGCGACGAACAAGGAGGGAGGTTCCATCAGGATATCAGGACGCTGGAAGCAAGATACCAGGGCCGCTGGAACCCATCTATGTTGGGCGACCACTGCTGGTTTTTAAAAAGGGATGATGTTACAGAACACAATAGGAAAATGTGAAAGTTTTTGTCGCTGTATGACATCTCATGTGATATATTTTTTATTCACATATTCCTCAGCAATGTCTTTACGTAGATCTAATACGTTTTACATGCTTATATTAAATAAATATTAGATTGTAAAAATATGTCGTCTACTTTTTTTCAACAACCGACCCCCTGTAACAAAAAAACTGCACGTCTTATAGTAATTAGCTAATCATTTTCGGATTTAAGACTACAAAATACTTTATATACACCTATTTTCATCGATATTCCCTTAAAAAAGGTAAAAATTATTGACCGGTGATATTTAAGCATTTTAAGTACATGAGTGATCTATCATTGGATACTTATAGATAACCGCTTATGAATTCGATACTATCACGATAACATATTTTCTAAAGAACACCCAAGATTTCAAACACAAGGATGATAACACACCTTTTCATTATATTTTTCAACGTAGTCAGTTTGCAATTCAATATATCTAGACCAATGCCATTTCAACTATTTAATGCCCTTAATATATATGATTTGTCCAATTGCAAAATGACTAGTTTTTCTAGCCAGCTATGTTTCAGGTTTATTAACGTGGTGAAATACTACTTTATTGTTACAAAAACGGCGAAAAAAATAATAAATACTAATACTCTAAATAATTAAAAATAATTAAAATACTCTAATAATCTAAATACTCTTCAGACGAGATCATGGTCATAAGTATTTGGTCGACAGCTAACAAATGCTACAACCGTACAAACGAAAGGTTTTTCATACTTAAAACATAGTGCAAAATGTAATAGACATCGCCTATCGAGATGTCCACATTTCTATGAAGTTTGCTTCAGCCCGCGATCATTAAATACGACATTATGGGTTTCTGTTATGGTTTTGTTGGTTGCAGTAATTTTTGGGCGTCATGAAGGTTCACCGTCTTCAATGGATGTTTAAACTCAACAGTTTAATGTTTTTACCGTGGAAAATGAAAGAAATAATCCTTAGAAGTAGAATATAACTTTTTTTGAATGTCCGTCGTGGTCAAACTCTTTAAAACAAAGTGCTGGAAAGTACTATCTAATATCTCACAAACAAGCAATAAAACGAACGCATATGAAACTCCCGAGAGGTGGAACAGTGTGTCAAAATGCATGAGGCAGGTAGTCATTTGGCAGGCTTAACATAGAGTTTAAGAACAAACTCTCACTTTGCTTGAAAAGAAAAGTCATTGATCAGTGCACCCTGACCGTTACATCATATGGAAATGAAACCTGGACACAAATATCTTAATCAGTTCAAAAACCTCGGGCAGTACAAATAGGATTGGAAAGATGTATGCTTGGCATTACAATACGGGGCAAAAAGCCCTGCTCATGGATCTGAGAATAAACGAAAGTATGTGAGATCATTGGAAAAGTAAAATAATTGAAGTGGAGGCGGACAGACTATATAGCGAGGCGATGGGACGATAGGTGGATCATGTCAACCCTGGACTGAATACCGTGAAGGTCGAAAGCACGGTGGACTGATCAAATATATTTGATCCGAATGGCAGAGGAAAGCACAGGATCGGTCCTCACTCGAACGATTATCTTCCACTAATGCTCCACAACACCCAGATAATGTTTACGATCATTTCACGCACCTTTTCCACCAACTTATCGCGATTTTTGTTTTTTACCGACCTTGCTTTGGGTCGTCCTCCAAAGCTGTTTCTGAAAAGTTTTTGAAAAGTTGAAAAAAAAAACCGTTCTGGAATCGCTTATACCCTCGAACACACGTGTACGGGATAAACAATCATCACCATAAACTTTTTTCATCAATTCAAATATTTCTGTACGAGGGTTGCTATTTATGTATCCGGAATTGGCAACAATGGTGTAGCTAGGTGCCATCTGACATATACACCGTAAAGTTTGATATTGTTGACTGTATACGTACTCAGAACGTTTTGTCATATGGACGCTATCAGTGTTGTTTAATGACTTGAAAATTTCGTCTCGGTCAAAAAATTAAATTAAGTCGTGAGAACTGTCGTGCTATGATTTACTACGACTTTCGAAGTGGATTATCTCAACAACATTGCATCGATCAACTCACTTCGACTTTAGGCGATAAAGCACCATCTAAAACCATATGGGACCGAACAATTTAATATTTGACCGGTCAAAACATCGAATTGATGAGTCATCTGTCATATAGTCCTGCTTTGGCACCCGATGATTTCTTTGGTTCCCGTTTGTAAAAAATAAACTACGTGGTCAACGATTTTTGACGCCAGAACAAGCGGTTGATGCATTCAAAATGCATATTTTAGAGATACCTCAATCGGAATGGAAAAAGTGCTATGAAGATTTGTTCAAACTTATGCAAAAGTGTATCAATCATCGCGGAGAATATTTTGAAAAACAATAAAACCATTTTCAACGATAAATATTTGTTTATATGTATTGTTCCGGATATATATAAATACTAACTCTCGTAAAAGTTTTGCCCATCTTGAAACAAAATCTACTATTAGCCCTTAGTTCCATCGTGATTTTCTGATAAGGTGATAAAAGTTACTGTCGCTTTACGCGCTAGAACTTGACAATCCGTTGATCGATTCAAATGATGGCTGTCTCGTTTTAGCGAGCAGATATTCAGATTATTTATTATTTCAATAGACTGCGCTATATATAATGAGATAATCATCATCATCATTCAGCCATTGTCGATCCACTGCAGGATGAAGGCCTCCCCAGCATGACTTCAACTCGCGCGGTCCTGAGGTTTCCTCTGCCATTTGGGTCCAATATATTTGATGATGTCATCGATCTATCGTGTTTTAGGTCTTCTTCATAGACGCTTATGATCAAGCGGTTTCCATCCTAGGATTGTTTTGGTCTCTCTGTCGTCACATCGCCTCGCTGTATGGCCTGCCCACCTCCTTTTCCATTCATTTACCTTTGCAATAATGTCACATACTTTCGTCTGTTCTCTGATCCATGTGCAGGTCTTTCTGTCCCACTTTGTAATGTCAAGCATACACCTTTCCATTACCCTCTCTGCTACCCGAAGTCTTTGAATTGATTGTGATATGAGTGTCCATGTTTCACTTCCGTGGCAGGCAGCACGCACTGATCAAAAACCTTTCTATTCAGACAAAGTGGGAGTTCGTTCTTAAACACTATGTTGAGCCTGCCAAACACCTACCAGTCACACTTAACGCGCCGTTCCACTTCCTGGGGTATCACCTCACATTGAAATTATTTGCCCAAGATATATGTAGTGATCCACCACCTCTAAATCCTTTCCTACAATAAATATTCTTCTGTTTTCAGTAAATTTGTTGAACACAACCTGACTATTTTCAGGTTTATTTTCAAGCCAAATGGTTTTCCCTCCTTCTGCAGTTCTTGTATGTGTTTTTGTAGTTCATCTGGGTTTTGTGACAAGATAACGATATCATCTGCAAATCTAAGGTGGCTTATGTATGCACCTTTTATTTTTATTCCATCCTGTTCCTAATTCAGATTACGGAATACCTCTTCAAGGCAGGCTGAGAAAAGAACAGGGGATATTGAGTCACCCCGCCGTACACCAACTTCAAGATCATCCATGTGGACTGTCGCTGTAGCTTCATCATACATGGACCTCAGTAGGTTTACATAGGCTCTGTCTATTCCTTGGTTAAGCAATGTATTCATTATGGCTTGCTTTGATATTGAGTCAAATGTCTTTTCATAGTCAAAAAAAGCCAAGCACAGTGGCATGGTTTATTCATTGGGCCCTTCTATGGCCTGTTTGACAACCTGGATAGGATCAATTGTACTGAATCCACTTCTGAATCCTGTCTGTTCTCTTGGTTGTGCGTCATTCAGTGTTTTCAGTATTCTTTTCAATATTATCTTGGTAAAAACCTTGTAGAATACTGACAGGAGGCTTATTGGGCGGTAGTTTTTCCGCAAATCCTCCTGTGTTTCTTTTTTATGAAGAAGAATCACTTCAGCACTTTTCTATAGGTTGGATATTTTTTGTTCCCTGAGGCATTTTGAGTACAATTTTGCCAGTATTTTATGTAAAGTTCGACAGCCGGCTTTCAACATCTCAATCTGTCCCAACAAAACAAACCAACACTGTCATTTCCTGGAGCCTTTCAATGCTTCATCGCTTTTATAGCATTTGACACTTCATCCAACAGGATATCTGGCATTTCCTCTTCCGTGGGTTTTACTCTCCTTAACTGGTTCTGACCTTCATATAACTTGGAATAAAATCTTCTGATAACCTCTAATATTTCCGTACGTTCCCTGCAAACTGTGCCATCCTCACGCATTAATGCATACATTTATATCCTTTTATTTCTCAGCCTGTGTTTTGCTTTGTTGATTCACTTGTTTTCCTCTAGAGTTTTTTGCACTAGCTGCATGTTGATCGACGCGTTTCTTCTCGAATACGTTTTCTTATACTTTTGTAAAGTTCAACGTACTCGACTCTGCCAAAAGGACTCCCTGCATTCCCCATTGCACGCCTTTTTTCATTAAATTTATTGTCTCATTGGAGATTTTTGACAGTTTTTTCTGCTGGTGCTATTGCAGCAGCCGTTTCAAGCACATTGTCGATTATTTTTTCATACTACTCTGTTATTTCAATCTCCACTGTGTCTTGCGGCACATCAAAGCGGTTCGACAAAGCAATCTCAAAATCGCTGCCCCTCTAAAGCAGTTTTCCAGAATCTACTTTGTCTTTCTTCGATCTTACCATTCTTGTACGTTCTCTTCGACAGTTTATCCTAACCTTTGCTCGTACCATTCTATGGTCACTTCCGACATTAAAATAATTAACGACAGTACAATTCTAAAATATTGTTTTATCGTTTGACATGATGTAGTCAATTTCACTTGTTAGACCAATTGGACTTTTCCATGTCCATTTTCTGCTGCTTTTTTCTTATAAAACGAGTTCATAATATACAGTTCTTGTCCTTCCGCAAAATCAACCAATGTGTCACCTCGATTGTCCGGCTCACCACTTCCATATGGGTCGTTGCATTTTCACATGTTCTTGTTTTTTCAATTCAAGCATTAAAGTTTACCCACCAGAATTTTGTAGCTGCACTTCTCGTTGTTTAGAAGCTGGGCAACATCTCAAAATATTATCATAAAATATCTCAATTTTCTCATCACCATAGCTTATAGTTGGAGCATAAACTTGGACGATTTGAAGCTTAAACTTTTTATCCAGTTGAATGACGCATTGGGCTAGTCGGTCAGATATACTTTCAAATTTTACGACACTGTCCTTCAACTTTCGGTTAATAGGGAATCCAATTCTATCACATCGTCCATTCTCCGTACCCCGAGTGTAAAGTATATGTCCAGTTGTTTCCAGTTTGATTAGCTCTTCGCCCTTTCTTCGTGTTTTACACCGCCCTATAATGTCCCAATGTATGTTGTCGAGCTCGATCAATAGTTCTTGCAGTAGTTCATCCGTTTTTATTGTTCGAATATTAAGCTTTGCAATGTCCAAAGTCCACTGGCATCCTGATCTAACCCGGTGATTGTTAGCACCCTCTGCCTTGGGGCAGGTCTTCCCGCTGCCGTAGGTAGTTGCCCCTTGGCCTCCGGGGAATGAGGGCCGTGTTTGAAATTGTACAGTCATCTTGGGTGGGTTGGACCATAATCTGCCATGTTGGTCCAATGCGGGTTAGCAGATTTTGGATCATTTTAGTCTGAAGTCTTGAGGTCTCTGCCTTGACCTGTCCACCATGGGTTACCCTTCCAAGAGCATACGCTCCAGACGGCATAGCTCAAAGCTTCATTAACTTACCGAAGCCCATTTACCATGCCAAGGTCTGATCCACAAAGAGGTATATATATATATATATATATATATATATATATATATATATATATATATATATATATATATATATATATATATATATATATCTGTAACTTTTCGAAGGACCCTCGTAAGTATATTACTTGTACGGTTCCGATAATTGTTTTGTTGAAGAGATCTGATTTGAACTTAGTAATAATTGTATGGCGTTTATGTTGTATTGCCATATATTAAAATTTCGTTGCGTTTTAACACGTAGCTCTCAATAATCACAAAACAAAAAATGCAATACAAATAATATCCCGTTATCAATATGGCTCCATACAAAGGCTAAATCTCTGTCACTGGTTTTTTACTCCGAAAAAGCATAAAGTGTACAATAAAACTTGAAAATTGTTCCTTTTTATTGCCGAAATGTATGGAAATTTACTAAAAAAATGTTAATTTTCATGACTACAAACACGTAAAACCTGCCAGTAGGAAAATGGCGTACCGTAAAAAAACAGTTAAACTATTCCTACACTTTGACTCTGTAAACATTAACAGCGGATATGCGTTACATTTTCTATGGGTAAAGGAACTGTTCCTAGCTTTTAGTAGTCTTAGCACGAAAAATAAAATTGCATTCTATGCGCACTTGGAGACATTGTAGGCATATTTATATTTTTGCCGCTGCATATGTTGAAAGTGCAATAGATTCCTTGATTAGTTCATTAGAAACTAACGGAATTGGTTTATAGGAATCCTTCAATAAAGTTCATTAATTAAAATGCACATAAAATCTGGAAGATAAAGCTGAAGGCTATTGGTTTATAAAATATATTCGTGCATTTTTTTTTTAGTATTTTTTAATCTACTGTGGGGGGTTTAAAGTATTTAAACAAACCATTTTCTTAATTTCCCTTATTTTAACAAATTAAATTGTTTTAACGTTATATCGATACTACAAGTGATTGTTAACAAAATTATGCGATAATTAAAACAGAATATAAATTTCAATAAATAAGAGTTCATAAAATAATAATTTTAAACAAGAAAAATTATTCAAACTCTCAAAAATGTTTAAAAAAAATGGCTTTCGCTATTTTGTACCGATTGCATTATAATCTATGGCAACCTGTAACCGTTTCAACATTGATTCTACAAACTTTTAGTTATATCACTTGATACGAGGGTTGCTATTTTCGTATCCGGAATTGGGAACAATGGTATCGTTTAAACGCCATCTGTCATATACATCGTAAAGTTTGACATTGTTGACTATATACGTACTCAGAACGTTTTGTCATATGGACGCTATTTGTGTTGTTTAGTAACTTGAAAATTGCATATCAGTCAAAAAATGGAATTAACTCGTGAGAATTTTCGTGCGATGATTTACTACGACTTTCGACATGGATTATCTCAACAACAGTGCATCGATTAAGTCACTTTTGGAGATAAAGCACCATCTAAAATCACTATACCATATATCACTGGTTTAGTGAATTCAATCGTGGCCGTCGTTCGCTCAAGGACGAATTTAAAGAAGGTCGTCCAAAATCGGTTTATGGGCCTGCCAGAAAACATCGACATCGTGCGCGAATAAATCTTTTTCACGGCTAAATGTTCATGTAAAATCTCGTGCATGCTTGTCACACTAATGTCCAGGGACGCCTCAATCTCCAGATATGTTACATGACGAGCTCGTTTTATCAATTCGCGAACAGTATAGATGTTTTCTATCACAACAACCGATTTTGGACGACCTTCATTAAACTCGTCCGTAAGCGAACGACAGCCACGATTGAATTCACTAAACCAGTAATATACAGTGATTTTAGATGGTACTTCATCGCCAAAAGTCGAAAGGAGTTGATCGGTGCACTGCTATTGAGATAATCCACATCGAAAGTCGTAATAAATTATCGCACGAAAATTCTCACAAATTAATTCCATTTATTGACTGAGATGCAATTTTCAAGTCATTAAAAAACACAAATAGCGTCCGTATGACAAAACGTTCTAAGTACGTATACAGTCAATAATGTCAAACTTTCCGATGTACATGTTAGATAGCGCCTAGCAACACCATTGTTGCCAATTCCGGATACATAAATAGCAACCCTCGTAAACAGTTTGTAAAAAAACTTGGGGACAGTTTTCTACGAGAAATAGTTCATATTTGTGCATTTAAATCAGTTTGTCCATGATTAAATTCGTACCAAAGTTATATACTGACTTTAAACAGTACTACCTCTAGAAATCCGGTGACTTAATGATTGAAATGTAGTCGCGTGCATTGCAGATAGACCATTGATAGGTAAGTAATGCTAATGTAAATAAATTATTTTGGAGCTTCCTGGAGAGGATTTGGAACCTTCGGGGATGTCTGTTGGTGCTTTACAGGCATCAATATTTCTTGAATTATTGAACTAAGTACAAACTAAGGGATGATGAAGAAAGTGCTGGCTGGTGTTAAAAGGCAGCCGCTAATAGGACTGGATATTGTGTATTTGCAACTTTTCAATTTTATGAAGTTTATTATTATAAACTTTTCTTTTTTCATTTCTCTTTTCAATTATCCGAATCTGCTTTAAGTCTACGTCAATTAAAATTTATTAACATTTTTTACAACAATTATATCATTATTTGTTCAGGTAGAGCACTTTCGTTGCCAAGCCTGTATCCGGCGGAAGCACGTATTTTTAAATGAACAATGTGCCTAAAGAAGCGCCATGGTACATACAATTCAAACCGCTGTAATGATAAATGATATTTAAAGTTTTAATAGAGAGAATTGACGTCAACGAGTATCTGTTAATCGATAAATCGACATGGGTTCTTCTTTTGATGCCTATAATTATACATTCTCTCTCACTCACTCTCTCTTCTTTTCAGAAGGGAAAAGGACTTAACAGTATATATATATTCTTTTTACAAAATGTCTGCCCCTACGTGTTGAACGTTTTCTGTTTTGTTCATGTACTTTATATTTCCAACAATTTGGCTTAGACTACTAGACACTGTAAGACTAAACTGTAGACTCTAAGTATTAGACTACTAGACATTGTAAGTTTTTGTTTATATATATATATATATATATATATATATATATATATATATATATATATATATATATATATATATATATATATATATATATATATATATATATATATACATATATTATTATTATTATTATTATCCTCGTACTGAACTCAGCATCTCAGCCTAAGCTGGTCTATATTACAATGCCAAAATGAGAAAGCAATTCAACTCCTCTCACTTAGCATAAAATTTTACGAACAATGTGGCATGTCTGCAAGAGTACTGCACGTTGTCCCACTATGGCAATCGATTTTGAGATACCAAGGTTATTCAAATTTTTTGAAAAGTTCTTACTTATTAGGCCTTCGGCGGATATAACGAAAGGCACTATCTCTACCTTATGTAGTTTCCACTGGTTTTTCAAATCGTATGCAAGGTTTTCATACTTAGTGGTTTTCCCAAACTCGGTTTTCCTGATATTATGAGAGAGTGGCACTGCGATGTCAATTATAAAAGCCCTTTTCTCCTTTTTACTAATTAGAACAATGTCTGGTCTATTATAATCGACCGTTCGATCTGTTGTGATTGGTCTGTCCCAGTATAGGATTGAATCAGATGATTCCAATACGGGAGAAGGTGAGTACTTATAATATGGAGCAGGTACGTTATCTAATAGCGAATACTTTAATGCAATTTGCTGATGTATAATTTTCGCCAGCTGATTATGTCTTCCTAAATAAGCATTAGGGGCTAGAACTGCACACCCACCGATAAGGTGTTCAATCGTTTCCCCCACTATACCGCACTTCCTACATCGGTCGACAACATCCATGTGTAGTATATGCTTTTCATAGGTCCGTGTTCTTACTACCTTATCTTGAATAGATGTAGCAAAACCTTCTGTTTCTGGGTACAACAGCCCATCGGTCAGCCATTTTAGAGACAATGGTCCATCAATGGTATCATCCTCGAGTGACTTTGGATACCGTCCATGCAGTGTCTGTTGTTTCCATTCACGGACACAATCCGTAAGTGTTGTTCTACCATCAACACGATTCAATTTATCTAGGTTCAACGGGGTGAAACCCCGGTCCTCCTAAGCAACCAACTTCATTAGCGTGCTGCTTGAATTAATGAAGCGTTCTCTCATCTTACTCTCCTGGTTCAGACAAAGGTTCTTAATGTTCACGAGGCCTCTGCCTCCCAACTTTCTTGGAATGTACAGTCGCTTCATAGATGAATTTGGATGCAGACATCGGAATTTTGTCAATGTTCGACGTGTTAATCCATCCGGTCCATCAAGGTCTGTTTCCGACCATTTAACAATACCAAAGGAATAGGTCAGAGTTGGCACTGCCCATCCATTGATCGGTCTAATCAGGTTTCCACTGTTCAGTTTGGTATTTAAAAGTTTTGTAAGCCTCTTTTCGTACATAGTAGAAAAGTCTTTCTTTAACTGGCTATGGTTAAATTTCTCGTTTTGAGGTATACCTAAATATTTATAGGATTCTTCTGGTGCCAGTTGTTGTATGTTACAGTGTGTTGAATGTTGATTGTTGACTAATCCTTTTTGAATGCTAATGGTAGCGCATTTATCAAGTCCGAATGACATCTTGATATCCCTACTAAATTCTTCGACCATTTTTATTAAGGAATTTAGTTTTTCTCTTGTTTCTCCATAGAGTTTAAGGTCATCCATATATAGTAGGGGCGAGAGCTTGCGTGGATTCCTCATGTTTAGTTTATATCCTATATTACTGTTGTTCAGTAATGTAGACATAGGGTTTAGGGCTAGACAAAACCAAACTGGAGAAAGGGAATCTCCCTGAAAAATTCCTCTCTCGATATTCGCAGTTGTAATGCATTGTTGATCGATAAAGATATTTGTTTTCCATTTCCCCATCAGGCCCTTTAAGGAGTTAATGATGGGAGGGCTTATTTTATAAATCTTCAGGACTTCTAGTAACCAATCGTGTGGAACACTATCGAAGGCTTTCCTGTAGTCTATATAGCAGATGTTTAGGTTGCGTTTTCTTTTCCGCGCTTGTTCGAGAACTACAGCATCGATCGTTAGCTGTTCCTTGCATCCCATACTTGCTCTTATACATCCTTTCTGCTCTTCTTCAAAAATATTGTTTTCATCACAATGTTTGTAAATTTTTTCATTGATTAGGGCTGTCAACAATTTATAAAATACTGACAGACACGTGATGGGTCTGTAGTTATTGGGTTGCTTAGCATCACCATTTTTGTACAGAAGATATGTATTGCCTTCCATTAAAAAATTCGGGAAAGTATCAGGATTTATCATTACCTCTTTAAATGCACTAGCAAGTGGGCGGTGGGCCGCCGTAAAGTTTTTAATCCAGAAGTTATGTAATCCATCTGGTCCAGGAGCCTTCCAGTTATGAGTTTTCTTGACGGCGGTGCAAATGTCAGTCGCCGTGAAATCGTTAAACTCCATTTCTGGGAGAGCAGTTGTGTGCTGTTCAATTGTTTTAATCCAAGGTGCCGCTTTTTCATAGTCATCTGATCTTTTCCAAACCGATTGCCAATATTCTGCAAAGGAGGACATGTCCACATTCTCAAGTTCTGACCTGCTACTGCCTTGTTCGAGCTCTCTATAAAATTTCTTTTGACTATTTATGAATTCTGAATTTTGCTGCTTTCGTTTTTTTAGCTCGTTATATCTTGCTAGCCTAGCCCCTTTAGATTTAGCTTTCTGTCTAAACCGATCTTTAAGATCCAATAATTTTTCGGAGAAGTTTGGATCGTCGAAGCCAATGCCAGATTTATTGGCAATTCTTTTTATTTTTTTCATTACTTTACTTGATCGATTACCAGAAAGGTATTCTGAGATGACGTCGACTTTCCTTCGGAAATCATCGATATTATTTTCAAGGCGTGTTTTCCAGGCAGGCGTATTTTTCTGGAAATTATGCCTGCTCGCACTGGGGGTGTATGTTTTTTGGCCTGAAATTTCGATCGCAGTCACTGCTGCACAGTACAACGCAAGATGTATATCACACAGATCTAGTATCCCAGCCAAATGTGATTCCAGAACTTTATTGATCTGCATTAGAGTAATACGAGCTTTTGTAATATTTCGCAGTATTGGAATTTTTGGTCTATTTAGTGGATTTGACCCAATAAAATGGGCCAAATTACTGTAAAACTTCTCTCGTACATTAGACAAGTTCTGTTGTAAGGTCATTTCCTCATTGCTAGACGGTGAGGCCTCCGGTGGAAAATTAGGAGTTTGTTCTATAGGCTGGGCCTCTGTGGTTAAGGTGAGGACGCCTATATTATCTTCTTCATGTTGCTGATATGTAACGTTCTGGTGTAATTCATTACCAACTTCTCTCTTGACATTCATTAGTTCTGTTTCGGTGAGATACTTTTTATTTAAAATTATATTTTTACGGTCGGCTAAGTTTTGCTCAGACAGCCGAGTTCCAGGGAACCTCTTCTTATATTCTTGATAGAGTGCATTTCTCCATCCAGGAAGCGGCTTATCTCCGCACTGGTTCACGTAATAGTAGGTACGCATTACCTCAATATTCATTTCGCGTGTCCATCTGATACGTGGAGTGCGTTCAGTTCTAGTGGCAGCCCTCCTTATGGGGGGCGAGCCAGCAAGAACCGGGACATTTCCGTCTTCCATTTCATTATTAATCTGCATTCTGCATTGATCTTGTGATGAAGTGTTCGGTGGTGCGAGTCTTTGATTTTCAAATTGTTGCTCGGGTACCTTTTTCGTTGCCATTCTTGTGGTGCCATAGAGTTGAGAACTGCCACTCGCTCCAGATTCACCAACCCCGGACAAATTCTGCCGACGGTTCCGAAGGGTTCTTGTCCGCAAAACCCTACCGCCTTGTATAATACCATTATCTGTTTCAGTCTCCATAAAAAAAATTTTTGGGTTCAAGGGAAAAACGGTCACCCAAGGCAGAGCACCGATTTACCTTAGGAAAGCTATTTACTACCGGAGGGCGCTAGGTATCCGGAGACATCGTTCGTTTCTTTCGTTTATTATTATTATTATTATTATTATTATTATTATTATTCACGTATGGGCCCGGGTGGACCACGCGAAGTACAATTAAAAGCGTTTGTTGTTGTTAGCCTTCCTTTGCGCCCATACTAATTTCATTCTTTCGCTACGAGCTTTTTTTCTTTCGTCAGACCAAGTTGTTCCAGTCTTCCTACATTTTTCTCTCTGGCCAACCTTCCAAACGTCAACCTTGTGTTTGAAACAGCCTCTATCCTGAATTTCACTTTGTGTAATATTTGCTGATCTTAGGTCCTCTTTAATTGCAGCAATCCATTTAATTATTTCTACTTTAGCTCTACTCCTATTTTCATAAAATTCGACTATTTGCCTAGTTAGCCTATTTGGAATCATCCGTTTTATGTGTCCGTAAAACTTAAGTCTTCTTTTTCTCATATCGCTATGTATATCTGTGTATTATTTAATTTCTTGGTTTTCTCGAAATCGGTATGTTATTTGTTTGGGGCCTAGGATTTTCCTTATGATTTTTCTGTCCTTCTTTTCAATGTCCTCGATGTCTCTCTATTCAAAATGAGCATTTCTGCCCCATATAGACATTCTGGCTTAATAACTGTGTTGTAATGTCTCAGTTTTGTGTTTTTAGATAGGCATTTTTTGTTGTAAATATTTTGTGTAAGTCTCAATGCCGTTTCCATTTTTTGACATCTACCCTTATTGGCCGCTTTTTCCAACCCATTTTCCATGATTATTTCACCCAAATATTTGAATTGAGAGACTCGTCTGATGTTACCATATTTTGTTTTTAGAAATGGTGTTCTTAGTCTGTTGCAGGTCATGTATTGTGTTTTTTCAAAGGAAATTTGAAGTCCTACCTTTTCTGCTGTTTCTTTTAGAATTTCAATCTGTTTCTGTGCCGTTAATACATCTTGAGCCAAAATTGCTAGATCATCAGCAAACGCCAGACAATCAATTTTGATGTTGGTTCTCCCCAGTTTAACGGGCTGGTCAATATTCTGTGCTGATTTTTTTACACGTCCATTCCCTTGTCTCACTCCAGTTTTAATTTTAAAGGGCTCTGAGATGTCACCCATGAATTTAACTTTTGACCTTGTGTTAGTTAATGTTGCTTTAATAACTGCCAGCATTTTCAGATCTAGTCCTTGTTCTTTCAAGATTCGGAATAAAGATTCGCGGTCTATAGAATCATATGCTTTTTTGAAATCCACAAATGTACAGACGAGATTTTTATTGTACAGTTTTTGATGTCTTAGGATCAACTTTAGATTCAGGATCTATTCAGGGCAGGATCTGCCCGGTCGAAAACCTGCTTGATATTCACCAATTTTAGGTTCCAACTGTTCTTGTGCTCTGTCTAGTAGACATTGAGATAGAATCTTGTAACAAACTGGGAGAAGAGATATCCCTCTATAGTTGTTTACATCCGTTCTATCTCCTTTCTTGTGTAGTGGATGGATTAGAGCATCTTTCCAATCTTCCGGAATCCGTTCGGTTCGCCAAACTTCTTGTAGAATTTTGGTTATTTCCTTGATTGTACCTGGACCAGCGGATTTCAAAAGTTCAGCAGTGATTCCATCTTCACCAGAAGCTTTGTTATTTTTAAGCCGCTTGATTTGCCTAATTATTTCATCTTCATTCGGTGGTAATGAATCTGGGTTTATTTGTTTAGGGTTTAGTGTTGGTAATTTGTTTATAGGCTCAGGACAGTTTAGTATTTGTTCAAAATATTTCGCAAGTTCTTTGTAATTGTCTTGGTTATTTAGAGCTAATTGTCTGTTTTCCTTTTGGAAGCAAAGACTTTGGAGTTGATATATATATATATATATATATATATATATATATATATATATATATATATATATATATATATATATATATATATATATGTATATATTTATATTTATATATATATATATATATATATATATATATATATATATATATATATATATATATATATATATATATATATATATATATATATATATATATATATATAGCAGCAACTTTAATGTAAAAATATTCGATTTGGTTTTAGAATATCACATCTCAATGGATGATGGATAATGAGTTAACGTTTGCACATGTTTTGTATCGACGCCCCCTCTCCCAAGATTAATGAAGATAGTAAAAGCTTTGCTGATTGGAAGAGAAGTAGTGAAGAGAAGAGAAGAGATGAGAAGAGAAGAAGTGAGATTGGGTGATGACTTGAAACGAATCAGAGAGCTACATTGGAAATGAATAGCATAGAGCAGAGAAATGTGGAACGACTTAAGAGTTTAAAGTTGAACATCATGAAAGGCAAAATGAAGAAGAGAAAGTTATCTTACTAAAAGGTCCAATATAAAAATTAAATTATTAAGGTTGTTTGAAACAAAATTGAAATGTTTGAATTCTAGGAAAACGGAGTAAGATATAAGAAAATATATTTCTGCAAGTACCTTTATTTATTCGATAACATTTGTTCCCAAGCAACTGCATATTCAAAACGAGTTATGGGGCATTTCAGTAGTATTTTAGCTTCTTTTTGATAAATAAGTACTGTCGTCACTGTTTTTAGTACTGTTTTAGTATTGTGGCTACAGTTGTTTAGGCCCTCTAATCAACTTCTTTCATAAAAATCATCAGCTTTGAGAACCGAAACTAATTACAACTTTTGGGTGACAGTAGTAAACTTACTGGTCCGAAGTTATAAAATGGATTTAAAACTTTAGAAAATAAGGAAAATTTTTTGATATACTATGTTTTATTATTTCCGAAAAGACAAGTATACTTTGCAGACGCAAAAGAAGATACTTATTTGCTGTGTATCGTGAAGTTTCTGTTGAATATTCTACGACCCATAAGTGGCTCAGAAAACTTCGTAAAAACAATTTTAATCTTAGTTATGCATCATATTCAGAACGACCGAATGAGGCTGATGGCTACGAAATATAGGCGCTAATTGAAAATGATTTATATAGAACAACTCGAGAGATTGGAGAAATTCTTGGAATTAACCATGCGATTACATCAAATTGGGGTAGTTAGCAAGCCCGATGTATGGATTCCCCATGACTTAATAGGAAAATTTGATACACCAAATTTGGGCTTCGGGTATCTCTATCGAAGTTCAACAACAAAATTGATCTATATTTAAATCGGATAGCTACAACTGATTTGTAAAATGTGTATTATACACAAATTATTTGTGCTCCATCAACCAGCCCAAACTTACGCCAGTTCACTTACGAAGAAGATTAGGTTATGCATTTGACTGGACTGGGAGGAAATCATTTATTATGAGCTGTTACCTCAACTCATAGCAATTGGCCAGAAGCGATCTGAATTAGCCAACAAATTGCATTCTGTTCCATCAAGACAGTGCTAAACCTCACGTGTCTGGTTAACTGACACAAACTTTTACAACTTCATTGGGATGTGACTTGATGAAACCGTAGTTTCAGGTCCATGATAACCTGTAGGCCCATTTGATGCTAACGCGCCTATGATAGTATGTTTCTTAATTGTTTGAAAAAAATGTTTTCAAATTCCTATCAATATTTTTTGAATATTATAAGAATCATGTTTTTTAAAACTGAATTATCATACTGTAACAGTATCATAATAAATACTGTATATTATAAAAAAAAATAGTGATGGACTTGGGGTGTATTCAGAGCCTATACAAAATGTGCATTATTTTATCTAAAATGGTGAAAAATGATATATTAACCTAACAGTAACGAATATTATTTACAGTAGGTTCTGCAACATGCAACCAACTAACTATTACAGTGTTTAACTTATTCTATTTCAAACCCATTGGCGCTACCCATCAATTTCCTAAAGAAAAACCACTGCTCGCTATTTTTTTACCGTTGCTATGCCGAGAAAATGCTAATTTCCATATAACTTTGAAAGCAACACCATAATTACAAGCAGTAAATATAATGCACGCCAAGATACAATTCTTTGAGACTGCAGCTTTTTACTATGACAGTAGCATGTATGTGTGTGTCGGTACCTCGGTCAAGAATTCACGCTACGATCTCCGCTAAGATCTGCGGTTAGCCAAGAAACCTGCGGGAGACATAT
Source organism: Cosmopolites sordidus (assembly GCA_031761425.1). Lineage (NCBI taxonomy): Eukaryota > Metazoa > Arthropoda > Insecta > Coleoptera > Curculionidae > Cosmopolites > Cosmopolites sordidus. The sequence goes on from JARFXV010002006.1 coordinate 70,440, forward strand.
CGTATATCTGCAATTTCAGAAAACGTCACAATGTATCTTTATGTAAAACTGGGTTTTTAAAAATGTGCAGATATTTGTGGTTGAAAGGATAAAGAAGACTTTAAACTTCAAAACGTGTAGGGCATCATGTCCGGTCAGGATAACCAGGTACATTTCTCATTCGACATAAATTAAATGATTACATATAAGTACGTATAATATTTCGGTTTCCCACCATGATGTTTGCCACTTTTTAACTAAAAGTATACTACGAGGACTGCTCGAAATTTTTGAAAAACAGCAAATAATGTGTAATTCATAAGTTTGAAAGTTTTATTGTAGGCAATGTTTAAAGTTAATTAAGGCACTTAATTGATTCATGAGGCCTGTAAATATAGTAATAATAATTGGTGGTGTAGTGTTTAATCTGGCAACAGTGGTGGCTCCCCTTTGAACGGAAAGCAAAACAATATCTGATGCGTCTTCAGTATAAGCTTGAACTGCCTAGAGTGACCTTGGTTCGTAGCAACTTTTTTCATGAACAGTGTTCGGAGAGTTCACCCACGTATGATGGAAAATCTTCGTTTGTCAAAATTAAGTCCAGAGCTTCGTCTATGGGTATACTTGGATATAGTGAGACAATATTACAATTACACAGGTCGACAAAAAAAATATTTTGGCTTTCTGTTCTAATGCTTGAATTCTAATTCTAGATATCAAAAAACACTTAACCATTTTTAGCTTTTAAAGTTTGCTTTTGTCTGATTTATGTCGATAAGTAAGTTTGGACGATTTTTTGAGCAACAGATGGCAGCACAGATGGTTTACTTGTTTATTACAGCTGTAACAACCGCCCTTGTTTATTACTAAGTTAGAAAATGGCGTCAACACGCTGTAAACAGGATGTTTATTCATTCTATTTTATTTGTGGTGAATTTATTAAAGTAAGAAGCAAAAAATTTGCTTTTGTAACAAATTTGAAGCTTTGGGAAGCTTATGATGCCTATTTTAACTTCAAAATCCGGAATCAAGATAAAAATTGGATTCCTCACTTGTGTTGGGTGCCTGTGTTAATTGCAAAAATACTTTAGATCGAAAAAACCTAAAATTAAAATATTTTAAAAATATCGAACATATTAATATTCTGTTTTAGTATTTCTTAATTTTATATGCATAAAACTTAAATTACACTAGTTGTTTTCGTTATTTCTAGCCTGGTATCGAGGAGAAAAACGACACTTGAAGTTTGCAATGCCAAGACTTTGGAGGGAACGTAGTAATCATGTGCAAGACTGTTATTTTTGTATCGTTAATCCAAGTAAGCGTCGATCTGGTAAAAATGCTGAAAATATTTTTTATCCGGATCTTCCTTCGTCTTCTCCGATACCTCATGGTGAAAATTTTGCCGTTCATCTCGTTCAGAATTAGATAACTTCGGAATTCAATCGTCGCAAAGTTCAACAGAATTCAGTACATCGCTTACCAACACCGATGATACTGAATTCATGATAAAATCAGAGATTTTTGGACCATATTTCATCAGCTCAACAGAATTTAATAATTTAGTACGAGACCTTAACCTACCCAAGAATACAGCAGATATTGAAACAATGGAATTTGCTTGAAGATGATGTGAAAATAACCGATCAAAGAGAGCTCCATAAATTTGTTTCATGTTTTTTCACCAAAGAAGCCGAACTTTGTTACTGTAATAGCGTGACTGATTTGTTCGAGGAAATCGGAATACCATGCATACCTTCTGACTGGCGGCTTTTCATCGATAGCTCTTCAAAAAGCTTAAAAGCACTTCTTCACAATGGAAACCTATTCCCTAGTCTTCTCGTAGCACATTCTGCAATGCTTAAGGAAAGTTACGTTAGTGTGAAAATGGAACTACTGGAAAAGTTAAAATATACAGAATACCATTAGCCAGTAATAGATGACTTTAAAATGGTTGGTTTTCTATGGGATAGCAGAGCAGATTCAGTACATTACCAACGGCGTATAAGGCCTGATTGAGTCGAATTTCAGATAGGAAAACATAATTAAAATAAGAATGTATTGATGCCGCCGTTGAATATAAAATTAGATCTAATGAAGCAATTTGTGAAAGCTCTGGATCCAAATTCTGAAGCTTTTGAATATTTAAAGGGATTTTTTTCCGAAATTATCTGAAGCTAAAGGTAAAGCAGGCAAACTTATCAGAAAAATTATTTTTTCCTTTATTTGTAACGTAGGGGAAACCAAAATTTCACATGCAGAAGCCAGACCCAAAAATCGTGTCGATCGGTGTTATCCTTGTCAAATGTTCTGAGTTTTGGACATAGGACCCGACAAGTTTAATGGTTGGCTGCAAGATACTTGCCAGATATTTTCCCAGATTTTGTGTTGTGAGAGCCGAATGCACTTAGTATGGGATTTCTGGTTTGTGGATCTAGGTAAATCGTAAAGTTTAGGACGTCTGTTTCATCCCTCGGAATTATTCTTCGTTCGATGTCCAGTTCCACTTTCAAAGCTTTAATTTTGCTTTTGGTTTTACTAGTTTATATGTTTTGTTTAATAAAAGGTTCATCATCTTTCCCATATACTCCTCGGTGTTCATTATGACTGTTCCGTTCCCTTTGCGAGCCGGCAATATAGTGATATAATTATTTCTTTTTAGGCTTTCAAGTGCTCTAATTTCAACCTTATTAACATTTGGTTTTGATATTTTGTTGGATCGTAGAACTCACGCTACATCTTGTCTAGGTATTTCCGCTTTTTCATCTGACTTGTAGTCTAGGGTTGATTCAACGTTCGAAATTATTTATTTTATTAGAATATACTTCGGAGTGATGGGAAAGTTGAAGCCTTTGCTCAAGATGGATCCTTCGCCTGCGGATAGAGATTGTGGAGCCCAACGGTTGGGTGTATGATGACACTTAGCTACTGCTGTCTCATTGGACGCAATCCAAGAAAAACTAACACTACATATATATGCCCATATGCCCTCCGACGGGAAGTCGGCGAAAACATGGGTTGGTGGCTGTGGATAGGGTCTCCCTATTCTTGATGGTATGGTATATTGTCGGCACCCTGATAAGTTTGAACCTCGAGAGACGAAACATATGTCATCCAGTTGAAGGGATAGGTGGGCTCCTTCCCAGTCAAACAACAAACAAAAATGTTCATATATATATATATATATATATATATATATATATATATATATATATATATATATATATATATATATATATATATATATATATATACAAGGCCATGAATTTTAAGACTTCCACCCTATCATAAACATTGGTCGGCATGCATTTAATGATGAAAAAGTACAAAATATATGGAAAGAAACATTGGAACAGTGCTAAATATTTTTATTTTTATATTATTGTATTTAAGTATGTATTATTCTATTTATGTATTATTGTATTTATGTATTAAGTCCTCAGTTTTAAACAGCTGTTTGTTTTTGTATGCTTTATATAATTATATGAAATATTTGTAATAAATTTGTAATGCGATTATTTAACGACCTGTATATTCCTATACCTTGGTAACGTTTTCATCATATAAAAATTGGTCTCGGCATTAATGTTTATAGAGTAAATAAAAAGATGATTAATTTATTGACTAATATCCTAAAATTTCGTGATAACTTGAAATTGTCCGTACAATTTTAACCTACAAAATTCTTCGATCTATCTATGACACACATTCGAAATTTTTCGTTAAAATATCAATTTATAACAGAACGTTTTATAATTTCATGTTATATATATATATATATATATATATATATATATATATATATATATATATATATATATATAAACAAATAAATATATCGTGGATTTAAATCATAAACATTAATGTCCGTCTTTTGAGGTATCAACCACGACCATTATGAAACTTAGCACTGATTTGACTAATATTTTTTGATTTGATTCATATGGGTAAAAATTGATAACGCACGGGTAATCTTTCGACGGTTTAACTGTATTATTGTGTACGATGGACAACATCATGTTCAAAATAAGATTTTTAAAAAACTGTCATTAAAGGATTGTCCAATAAAATTGTCAGACCTTTAAAATGAGGCACAATGATAACTATAAGTAAAAACCTGGTAATTTTTATTTCATCATGACGAATAAATAATGGCATTTGAAAATAATGTAAATTGTTCCCCTCGGCTTAGTCTGGTGGAATACGTTCTGGAGACTCAACTTCCGATTACTTTTTCGCATATATTGCGTGGGATATTTTCAATGGTGGCCTGAATGTTTTTTTTAAGGCCAAAAATTCTGTAAAACAGAGGTTTAACACAAAAAATAATCCAAGAACGTGAGATCGCATGATCTTGGTGGCCAGTTGACGTTACCAAGTCACGAAATAATGTTTTTGCTCAGAAAGTTTTTGTTGTAGAAAATCGATTGACAATCGATGACAATGCGCAATCTTGTTGACAGAAAACATTGTGTATATCAACATTTATCAGTTCAGGCCAAATATATTGTATTCGCATATTCCTTTAGCGTTCACCATTAACATGACCTCCATCAACGTTTTCAAAATAATAAGGACTTATCCCTTCAATCCAAAAACTACGCCATCTCAAAGCACTTAGTGCGCTTTGTCGGGAAAGATTATTTTTTTTTGCAAAGTGAGTGGTTGCCTTCCAACTTCCAATTTCTACGCGTTTTTGAATCGTGTATCTTTCCATGGTGAATTGACACAATCTACTAAACATATTAGTCTATGAGTGACATTTACATTTCAAACAGCGTTGCCGCTATTATGCTTCGAAGTTCTGACACACTTATTGACTTACATGACGTGTTTTATGTCACTTTTTCAGCAAATATTTAGTTTCTTTTAGATAAGAGATCATTTACGCTATTTCACTTGTAATCAAATAATTGGGTACTAATATCTTTAGAATTAGTCACGATTGACTAATTAAATCAGCAAATTAAGTTAAAAATGTTAAATCAACAATACTCATCATGACACATTGAATTTATCCACCACAACAATGATATTCGATGACAACTGTGATAAGAACTATACGTGCTCGTCTTGTTGCACGGTTTCATGCCTCCGCTACCTCCACATAGTTAAATTCCGTGACCTTAGATAAAAACCGAACTCGGCCATAACCACCGAGGCCCGCTCATCTCTTGCGAGGACACGTTCAATTTTTTTCGACCGAGATATTATCTGGCGGATCGTTAAAGCCGGCGCTGTCCAAGATGAAGGGGGCCGCTCGAGCCCCGATCGAGTTTCGGGTCTTTTTCGTGTATCGTAAATGGAACTCGAGCGGTGGACCTACCGGACAACTTTCGGTTTTTCGTTGTTGGATGATAATAAAAAAGGGAGAGAAAAAACATGTTTCGAGGCGCCTGTCTTGGCGGTGAACCTCGTTAGCCTCATGGTTCTACCAAAGGAACATGATGTATCACGACAATTGAAACGCTAAAAAAAATAAGAGCCAAATATACTTTTTGAAGACACACGTCTTTAAGTTTTAAAATCAATTATTATTTCTTGTCGAATTCTTTTTAGTTTTTCTCAATTTATACTTCTTCAGAATACGCTTTTCTATATATATATATATATATATATATATATATATATATATATATATATATATATATATATATATATATATATATATATATATATATATATGTTAGCTTTGGTTTAGATCTTTTGTTACTATTCTAGAAATAATACACTAATCTGCCCAAATATCGTTAATCATATATCTGACTGACATTGACTACTGATACTGACAACTGATTCATTGTTATATAATAATGCCACCTCAACAATATAGTACTAGTTACATCCATCTGGTGAGGTAGTGGCAGAGGAACCACGTGAAAGGATCCAGCATCAAATCAGTATAGCGCCCAATAGTTTTTTTTGGTACGATTTCCTATTCCAGTCAAAAGCCGCATATATTTTGCTACTTTTTCCCGTAGTATTGAAACATCTGCACCCGTGTCCACCAAGTATGATATCGACTAAACTATATTGTCATTTGTAAGTGTAGCCAACGGAACTGATGGGGTAAAATGAGTGTTTTGTATTAGCATGCCTCGTTTCGGTACTCCATGTTTACGGTAACAAACCTCTTCTCTATAACTTGGCTTTTGACAATGGGGTACACCTTTTCAAACTCTTTTTCAGGTGGATTCGAGTTTATTTCACAAATGTCACTGCCAGCCATTTTTATTTTAAACTAAAAAAAGTCACTGTTTTCTGTAATTTCAGGTTATTTCTCCATTGTTTAAGGTAACAAGGAGATATCCCACTTCTGATGTTAGCTTTGGCTTAGATCTTTTGTTAATATTCTAAAAATAATACATTAATCCACCAGAAAAATCATTTATCATATAACTAACAACTGATTCATTGTTATATAATTATGCCGCCTCAACATTGGCGTTTTCAAAGTTGAGTCATTTATTTTAACAGGCTGTAGAACTCGTGATAATAAATAATTTAATCAAACATCATTTATATAAAAGTTGCAAAATAAAAAAGTTATTAACAGTTACAAAATTTCAAAACAGATCTGATTTTAAATAAAAGTAAGTTTAATTAATTACAAAAGTAAATTTAATTACAAGACTTCGTGACACAGAGTACTTAAAGGCACAACTGGGCACAAAAGGTCATGCTGAAAAAGCTCCACGCGAAATAGTACAGATTGAGGAAGAATTTTTAGAAATTGTCTTAAACGAGCACTAGGTCTACAGTAGGCCAAGTTGAAGTTGGTCATAGTAAGTGTGAAAGACTATACGACAAGAATACTTTTATCCCTATCATTATCAATGGGTACAAGCGTCACTGCCGAAGATTATCGTGAAAGAGTCGAATTTTGTCAGTGTCTTTTACATCAGTACAACAGAAATAAAAATTTTACCAAATTTATTTTGGCTACCGACGAGGTCACATTTACAAGAAATGGAGTAAGTAATTTCTACAATCATCCGCATACTGTGAAACGAACCCATTTTCAGCACAGATTTTGAGTAAATGTTTCGGCTGGTGTAGTAAATGGCATGCAATTGGGCATTTCTTTCTTCCAATTTCTTTTTTTCAAATTGACTGACAGGTTAAAAGTATTTAGACTTTCTTCAAAACAATCTGCGATAATTATTACAAAATGTTCCTTTAAATGTTAGACAGAATATGTGGTTTCTGCATGGAGTCCCTCCATATTTTAGATGAAAAGTTCACGATCATTTAAATACTGAATTTCCTAAGAGATGGATAGGGCGATGGATTAGTTTATCACGATGGAGAAGTAAATACGTGATGTTATTCGTGGAAACGGGGATTTTATTTTTGACGCGTGTTGTGACTCATGGATACGCCGAGCAAGATTTTGTGCTAACCGAACAAATGGTGAATTTTTAACAATTTTTGTAACATGTAACATTTTTGTTTTTGTTATTCTGTAACTTTTATATAAAAGATTTTTGCTAAATTGACTTCCCTTTGCGAGTTCTACAACGCAGTGATCGAGAATATCAAAAAGCCAGGTCTGTTTTCAAGTTTTGTAACTGTTAATAACTTAATTATTTTGCAACTTTTATATAAAAGATTTTTGGTAAAATTACTTCTTTTTACGAGTTCTACAACCTGCTAAAATAAATAATTCAACTTGGAAAACACCCTGTACATAGAAAGTAAGGGAAATAACTTTTGTAAATTTAACCAACGATTCTTTACATTATTTTGTACAAAAAGTATCCTAAAAACATATATCCGAAATGCAACCAACCCATTTCCGCGGAAAACAAGTCAGAACTTTATTTTATTTTCCTAACACAATATTATTTATTTATTGTCCTAACAAGGTGGCCAATGGTTTAGAAAATTAAGTTTTTGTTTCATTGTCCTCTTAAGGTGGCGCAAAATAAGGTTCCTAGTTTGTTTGCTCTGTAAAATTTGAATAAAACTATAAATAAACCAACTACACAACAGTTTTATTCTAGATATTAGAAATTTTATTCTAGATATAGAAAACATATCCTAGATATAGAAAGAAGAAAAAAAATCAAAACCACAAAGAACAAAAGTTATGATTTTTTAAAAATAGGTATCTTATTTTACACCACGCAGTATTATTTGAAAATAAAATGTACTATTTTTAAAGCTATTTATTCTATACGTGCCCGATTAAATTTGGGTTTTTTTACAAAAAAAGGAAAACTTAGATATTAATGTCGTTTAATGTCAAAGTTAAAACTATCAGCACTAATTTTTCGCACCATAAGAGGTTTTAAACGGTTTTCGTCACATCTAGAACACATGATTAATTATTTTATTAAACTAAATGTTTATTAAACTAAATGTCCACCATTTGAGTCTATGCAAGCCTGACACTGTTCAACATATTTTTCCGAAAAATGCCCGGGTATATTTCAAATTTTGTTCTTGCTTCTCCGTAAATATGAAGTATATCGTGATATTCGCGCACAGAATACATTTTTGGTTTGAAATATAATTAAAATAGATGAACTGGCACACTCAAATAATTTTTGTCGCCATTTTGAAATACCATTTTTTGTCGTGGGGTTGTTGCATCGTGTGCCGCATTGTTCATGGCTACTATTTTTACGGCAAAATTCTTAATAAGAAAAATGTTTGGACAGTGCTCATTACATTGTTTGTTGTTTATTCATTCAGATAAAAGTCAATTAATATCTGCCAAATGTGATTTTATACATATTTGTTTAAAATGATAATTCCTACCGTAGCTTTTCGATTGGTGGTTCATTAACTTTGCAATTTTTTTCATGGACAGCCTTTTTGACTATACTGCAAACATTTCTTTTCTCTTAAAGGACGTACAGAAAGAATCGTTGATATAATTTACGAAAGTTATTTTCATATCTCTATAAACAAGAATCAATTGCCACATGTATGATGGAGCATCAGTGGAGAACGGCTTGACCGATTTAGCTGATTTATGATTATGTTAAATTTTGACGTTTTGTCGTTTTATGTGAAATGAAGTATAGTTTAAGAGCTTTGCTTTCCCATGTTTTCATAACAAAAAAAAAGAGAAGTGCATAGCTTATGGTCTTGCAAACAAGCCATTAAAAAAAAAGAAGTGTGACATTTTACGAAGGGATTTCATTATATTTTCTTGGTTTAACGAAAATATTGTGTTATCGATGGTGTGTTGAAAAGATTATTTTGTTGCCTTTGACAAAATGCCACCAATAAGGCGTCGAAATACACGGACTATCACAAAATAGTGATCATAGCAGACAAAAGACAAGCAGGTGAACATGAAAAACGCTTCAATACACCGACGTTGAATGAAGTTGTTTTAATGGTTGTTGGTAAGAATTTGGTGTCTATATATAGATATAGACATAGATATAGATATATATACATATATATATATATATATATATATATATATATATATATATATATATATATATATATATATATATATATATATATATATATCGCCCAACTGTCCATCACGTATCTCTTGGGATCGGTTTCTAGCCTTTCAGCCGTCATCAGCCGAGTTTTAATGGTTGTTGGTAAGAATTTGGTGTCTATATATAGATATAGATATAGACATATATATATATATATATATATATATATATATATATATATATATATATATATATATATATATATATATATATATATATATATATATATATATAAATATATATCGCCCAACTGTCCATCACGTATCTCTTGGGACCGGTTTCTAGCCTTTCAGCCGTCATCAGCCGAGCTCCAGACGAATGAAAGGAAAGCATTTGGGAGAGACGATCGGGACCAGGCCAAGTTAAGTGGCCATTTTGATGACGGGTCGTGATAGCACAACTCACGCCATCATACGGCGAATGAGTCAGGACTGCTCGTAGCAGTCAAGACTGCTCATAACATTCTGCCTGGAACCTTGGGTATAGCTATACTATAGACAATGTGGCTTAAAGGATATAGCTAAAAGTGAAAGGAAATTTGTATAGGGCGGGTAGCTTAACTGAACAGAGCTCTCGACATATAATCGAACGATCTGGGTTCGTCAAAAAGTCAACTATATATTACTTGCTCCACAGTAGGAACTCCAAAAACTCTATACATCGATACACCGAATGAGAAAATCAACAATATTGTTGATGCACGTGCGTTACGCTAGATGTTAGTATTAGTTTGAATTGCTTTAAATTGGTTTGATTATATAGCGAATGAAATAGTTAAAAATATTGTTCGTTTACGATCACAAAAAAATGTATATAATTTATCATCCATTTATACTAATAAAAATAACAGAATCTTATCAGTATGAGTAATCTTGAATTTTTCCACAATTTTCTACGCTTTTTAGATTCTACATAAATATCATTTATACATAATTTCCATTTTTGTTTAAATATTTGTCATACCGCTCAACAAGTTTTTTAAATCTACTGCCTGTGAAGAAGCCCGATCCATAAATATAGTTTTAACTTTTTCGTCGTCCTGGAACCGTTGACTTCCTTGAACTCCTTTAAGTACAGAAACAGGGGGATGGTACAGGTGGTGGTACGTGGATGATCCTGTGCTTCCAATCCAAAAGACCTGATTAGACCTTGTATTTGTACAGAAACATGTGGCCCTGTACTGACATGGAGCAACACCACGTCGCTTGTTTTTTGTGGCACGCCGGAGTTTTCTCAAGGTGAGACAATACGCATCAGAATTGATTGTAGTTCCTCTCGGCATAAAATCCACTAACAAAATCCTTTTTATGTCCCAAAAGACAGTTGCCATGATTTTTCGAGCTGAAATTGTCTGTTCGGCTTTCCCCTTGTTTGGCGACGATATGAGCCGTCATTTCATTGTCTGTTGCTTGGACTCAGGAGTCATGAGAGTCACCCATGTTCTGTGACGATGTGTTCTAAAAATTCATTTTCTTCCTGTTTGCATCGAGTCAAAAACGATTAAGCACAGCTCAATCTCTTTGTTTTGTGATCGTTAGAAAGTAGTTTTGGAATCCACCGAGAACACAATTTTCGATAATTCAGTTTCTCCGAAACAACGGTGTTTAGAACTGACTTTGAAACCTGTGGAAATTCAATTCACGAACCAAATCTTCAGTAATCAGACAAGGTCGGCCAGGGCGTGGCCCATCTTGCACATTAACCTGACAGCATTATCCGCGTAAACCTCACAAATCTGAAGGTGTTTATCCGCTGCTGTCAAGTTTCTTGCACTCAAGAATCGAATTACAGAACGTACCTCACAGTCAGCAGGCGACTCAATTTTCTTAAACATTATATACTTCTACAGCTCAGTGCACACGTTCCGAGGTTTTGTCTCATTTTAATCTATATTTCTGAGTTCATCTTGGTATGAACTGTAAAAATATATTTTATTGAAATAACTTTGAAATTTTTGGGTACACCATGGCGGTTTTATAAAAGATAAAAAAATATGAAATTTCAGTTATATTAGATACTAAAAAATATTGAGTACGTTCACCAAGGTTATTAAAATACTCTGTATAGCTATGCGAAGCATTGATTAAATCTATGTTTCCTTATAGCAAGGCATTTGCTGCGCATTATACTCAAGCTTCAAGTTCGTTTAAAGCTGCTAGAGGTCAAGTTAATCGCTCAAGAGTTAGATATTTTTTCGCCGGTTAATTGAGTGTTACTAAAACATCTTCTAAAAATTGTATGTTTGACGAGATGCATGTAACGTTAATTGCTGAAAGATGAGATTTGGACCAGCTCGCAGATAAAGCCTAAAAATGTGCTGCGATATTTGGATTATATTAACCTACTCTGATGGCTACTCCAGGAGACCTGCTTCCCAAGCATATCGCTGCCATACCAAAATTTTTGGAGTGATAGCTATAAGTCAGTAAGTTAAATCCGCCTATCACTCTGCCTTCTACGTCCTTCAAGAGAACCTAAACAAGATCTAAATTCTTCACTAAAGTAAACAGAGTTCCATTTCAGGTCCCATACAATTATAGCTCGGTACAACTCGTTATGTGGTGCTCTCTAAAAGGAGATAAGCTTAGTAATATACAAAAAAGGCCTCACAAAAAAAATTATATTAAAGTGTTTAGTATGTCACATTTACGGTAATTGTATATATAAATATAAAGATACACTACACGATATGAAAAAAAAACTTTATGACAAAAAAATTGAGCTGACATTTGAGAAACATTTCCGTCTGATAACATTTGTAATAAACTCGGTTTTTATTTGTTACTTCGACATATTCTAATTAACCACCAGTAAAATATTTTATTGGGTTGATAAAAAAGTTCTAATTTTTAGCGCTAGATAGTATTCCATCGCGAAACCAAAGTATTATCTACTTCACATGTGTAAAGTATTAATGGTGTGTGACAAAAGGATTTTCAGCGATTAATTGGGACAAAAGTGGTTTTATTTGGTTGTATCTTACATTTTGTTAAGCATTAAAAAAGCAAGGAACATTTTTGATATATTGTTTTTTTTTTAATTTCCGAAAAAGCAAGAATTATTCGCAAACCCAAACTATGTGATCAGGAAGTTTCGTGAAATCTTAGTGGTGCACCACGTTCTAGACGACCGGTCGATGCTGCTGGTAATGAAATATTGACCCTAACTGAAAGTGAAGTGATCGGCAGAGAACAACTTGAGAGATTAGAAAAAATCGTGGAATCAATCAGTTAACTGTGTCAAGGCGATTATCTCAACTTGGAATAGTTAGCAAGGCAGATATATGGGCGATGCAGAAGTTAAGAGACAAAAATTGATAGACCAAATATCTGCTTGCGATTCTCCATTGAAAATTAATCAAATCGGTCTATTTTTAAAGTGGATTATGATGAAAAATGGATTGTGCATAATAACATTAAGCGTAAGAGATCAAGGTGTAAGTACTTCGATATTCCTTCAAGCAGGACAATAACCAGTTTACATCCGAAGAAGATTATGCTATGCATTTGGTTGGACTGGAACGGAATCGTTTATTAAGAGTTGTTAGCTGAAGACCAGACCATTAATTCGGAGAAATACCAGTTGGATTAAAGCGAGTAATCGAGCAGAAGCAACCTGAATTTGCCAATATAAAGGGAATTGTGTTCTATCTCGAGACAAAGTTCTATCGTGCTAGACAACACGTGTCTTTGTGAAAATTACTTGAATCGGTTCTTTAGCCAGAAACTTCTGTCACCCAAGAGACGGAGAAAGACCAAAGAGCAGAACCGCACATACTTGATTGATTAAATGTAATTGATTACATTGATTGATTACATTGATTACATTGATTAAAGGTAATTTTTAGTATATAAAATGTTTCTTCAATTTATCTCAAAACTCAGAGATATTTTGATCCATTCACAGTACTCTTTCGACCTTCCGTCCTCGGACAACCATTTATTTAGATCGCTTTGAAACATCTTAGATTATATATCACTTGAATCGGTTCTTTAGCCAGAAACTCCTGTCACCCAAGAGACGGAGAAAGACCAAAGAGCAGAACCGCACATAATATATTGATTAAATGGAATTTTTAGTATATAAAATGTTTCTTCAATTTATCTCAAAACCAAAATTGCGCGCACGTTTGCACCAATCCAATAATACATTCACATCATATAAAAAAAAACAGTTTTGAACTTAATAACAATATAATGACATTAATATCACTAACAAATTCGAAATGAATAATAACATGTTTAAGTTAAAACTGAAGACATCAATTAGGCCATCTACAAATCGCAAACAACTAAAAATAAAAGTCGAAAATAATATTCAAGTTACCTGTTTATAAACCTATTGACTGAATTTATTCATCCGTGACCAATAAAAAAAAAAGGAAAAACGGTGAAGCAGGTGTTTCTAAATCGGCTTAAAAAGCGTCCTAACGGTCAGCAATGTTCCGAGTATGCAAACAATTGTTTTTCCTTGATATTTATTTTCCCATTTTGTAACAGGAAGTGGCCGGACCGAGCGATTCTGCCGCTGCGACGTCCTGCGATTTGTGTGTGCTTGACGCTCGGAATAGAAAAGCGATAACGGTACGTGAATATTCATTATGTATGCCTAAACTAGATATCGTACTTGGGATATCTGCATAATTTTCTAGAAAAAACGCTTTACTCGATATATCAGAGAATTATAATAAAAACAACTAAAAGGTGACTCAATTTGGCTTTCCACATAAAGATGTAAAAAAGAACACTGAGAAATTGAAAAATATTAAAAGTATTTATTTGCCCTTTGAAGTTATTCATTACAATTATGTATGAAAGATGATATCATATAAAAGACCGCCCCGGCTTATGTGGCATGATGTAATCCGTTTGTGAAAATATTTAACTACTCTGTGGCACAATAAAGATTCTATGCCGGCTATTTCGCGTCTGATCTCCTATTTCAGCTCTGCAATGGTGTTCGGTTTAATCTTGTCTCTTCAGATACCCTAAAGCTCTTCAGATACTCTGCTCTTCAGATACCCTAAAGAAGAAAAAATCTGCGGGAGTTAAATCTGATCGCGGGGTTCAATTGATATCGCCGTTACGTGAAATAATGCGACCTGGAAACTTGCTGTGCAGTAATTGTATAATTTCTCCTGCTACGTGGCTGGTGGCATTGTCCTGTTGTAAGCAGAAAAATTCTGTTCTGATGTTCCGATAGCGAACACCATTAACCGTAACAGCGTTCTTCGCATAATTCTCGAAAAAAATGAACCAATTACGCCTCCGGACCGAAAGGCACACCAAACAGTCACCTTTTGAGGATGCATTTCTGTGCGATCAATCTCTCTTGGATTTTCCAATCCCCAAATACGGCAATTGTGCTTGTTTACAAAGCCACCAATATGTGCCTCATCGCTAAAGATGATTTTCATTGAAAAATTTACCCTTGTTCGAGTATCCATTCGGCAAACACAGCGCTGTTGATGGTCTCGAGGCTTCAATTGGGCTTTTGAACAGTTTTTTTGTCATAAATGGAAAGATCATATATAAGTTTTATAACAAAACTATTTTCATTTTTATTTTTTCCTTATTTATATTAAAAAGTTATATCAAATTGAAAATTAATTTTTAAACCAAGTACCGATGACACGCCAACCATTCCCGAAAAAAAGACGGAACCATTGTGACCTCACAATTATACCGTATTTATATCCGCCGTACTAATATCGCCAATTTCGGTTCGGCTTGGAGCAATTCGGAATCTTTTTTCGCGCTCTTCCCGAAAAGACGTTCGGAAATAATCGGAGTCTCGGGTAAATGAAACAATTTATCGATAAAACAAAACAAACTAACGTGCCAAATTTATAAGAAGGAATATTCCTGCGTATCTGCAAAGAATCTACATGTAGCAACACAACCGAGGGTAGTAACAATGAGAAAGCCCGACAGGATCGTCTATTTTGTAGGATACGAATAATAATATTCAAGAATTAAAGAAGAATAGATAAGAATAAAATTCGACTAACAGTTTGGAAGGTAATCGTATATGAAGTCTTATACTTATGAAAGCTTTACAGGATAATCTAATTTGTAGATGGTCGAAGAATACAAAAAATTGTGTGATCAGTTGGATGAACATCAACTAATTAAATTAAGGACTGGCAAAGCAGGAATCTGAAGGACTATGCAAAAAAGAAAAATAGAAAAGCAAACCTACTATCTAAACAAAAAGTAAAGAAAATGGTATATTTCTATTCTAAATAAAACAAAACAGTTAAAATATTTAGTGTTGTCAGGATTTTGGTACATTTCAAGTATTAATTGAACATATTTATTTGATAAGGTATGTTTAAACATAGGTTAGAAATTTATTATCGGCATTGAAGACTGATGGCAGACTGACAGTGGTCCTACGATATCTTGTGGTACATAGTGGTTTTCTAGTGCGTAGACCTTAACAATGAGAGCCCCACACTTCGACTATAAAAGTTTTCCACTCAGAAAAGGTGCCTTCTCTTATTTGAGAAATCTCTGGCTGGTCATGCATTAGAGTTAGATGCAAGCCAGATTTATTTATATTTGCAAATAATATTAAGAGTCTAATGTGGTGGCTTGTAAAACATGTAAGGCGAAAAATCGCCATCGTTTTAAAAATACTGAAAACCTTGAAGTAATAATAGTATGGGTGGATTTTTTTTTGAAAATATTGTTAATAGAGTTTAGTGTGGTGGTTTGATGAATCGCTGTGGTTTTAAAAGTATTGTAAATTTAAATGAAAGCAATCAAACTAAAATATGTATATAATATAAAAAAATATGTATATAATTTTGGATATTGATTGGTTTTATTCTGAATTTATTATTAATGTAGTTTAGATATTATAATATATTATCCTAGTTGGGGGAAGTTTTATTATGTATATTTAACAGTGTATTTTTTATTAAAATAATATATTTAAACAGTGTGTATGTGTTTTGTTTTTCTAATTATGATTTATATTGTTTTTTCGCTCAAAAAATAATTACAAAACTAGAAAATATCTTTTGCTTATACAATATTTAAAATTTTTAATTATATTGGAAAACCAATGTTATATATTTGTAATATACAATATTATATAATTTTTTTTGTTTGAGTATTTATTATTTGCTGAAGTTGCACAATCGTGAACATTGAATTTTTCTTCATTTTTCTGTCTTGAATTTTTCTTCATTTTTCATTAATAATCGAGGCAACTGTATAAGCTTTACACCGAACTTTATGTTCTGGACATACACGTCCTTTTATAGCGCAAATATCATTTTTGCGGTTAAGTTGAACAAAACCTATGGTCTTGTCACTGTAACTTTCTCGTGACACCCCAAAAATTATTTTAATTATATTTAATAGAAACATTTTGTTTCTTATTTACATTTAAATTATTATTATTTTTTACAAAACTTACATCGATGCTTTAGCACCTCGAACTTCAGCTGAATTGAATCGAATGTCATTTTTCAGAAAATCTGTGACAATAAAAATATCCACAGCAGGTATATTATCAGAATTAGCCTTTATGAACCCTTTGTCACACATTACTGAACTAAATTAGTAATCAACAATATTTTATTTTGCACTTAACCAACAATAATGTTGACAGTATATTTATGAATAGAAGCGGTTGACAGTACTGACGTGAAAACAATTTAGTATTCTGACGTCACAAACATAGCAGCCAATTCCGGCGTGTTCGTAGCCAAGTGATTTTTTTTTTAATTTTATACATTTTAATTCATCTATAATTAATTGTAATAGATTTTTAAAAAGTTTTTCGCGTCGATTATCAATATTATTTATGATAAAGTTTTAAAATAAAGTAAAAAAATCGATAATTATTTTTTATTCAAAAACCTAATTTTTGTGTTATTTGGAATTTGTATGGATGTAACTGCAAATCTTTTGTTAAAATTAGCTATGTAGTGGAATACGTAAGGCCCACTTGCTGCGATCGATAACGAATCGATGTACTTGGATTTTCGGTCACACTTGCGCAAAGAATGACAATATTTAGTTCCGAGCGACCTCTACGAGCATGCCAAGGGGTTTTGACCACGGATTCAGTTTGCTCGAATTTTTGAACCACATTTCAAATTGTTCTCTCAGGTCGATTTTGCGCGCCAAAACATTAACGTAAAACACGAAATGCACTTTTCGTCGATCGGTCATTTTCATAAAAGGCTTGGATAATTTTAACACGTTGTTCCACCGTATATTGCTCCATGACTATTTTTGCTTATGTTTCTAGCTTAAAAATCTGACGTTGCCGTTGACAAATGCAGTGGCATTTCAAAAATATTTTACATTGTAATGGAAACTGATTTGAATCATCTTTTACAATTATTATACTACACTCAGTGTCATAATATTACACACCACAGAAAATTAAATATAACGTGAGTGTAGTAACTTTAAGAACACCTAATAAAAGGATAAATTGTGACATTAATAAATAGTTTTATCTTCTATTTCATATAAAATATTCCAAAACCAGAAAGTTGTTTTCTCTAAAAGCAATAATTGAAAGATAAAAAACTGACATTTGTCGGTTTTTTACTCGTGTAAAAAGTATAACGACAATGTAAAAAAATGTTTTCAATAATGGGTATAGCCCCCGTTCAAATATTTGGTTTTTCATTGAAAACACTAATCTTTGCCAAAGCAAAGGGTTTGTTTGATATCACTCTTCTTCAATTCTGGCCTTCTAGTCAGCCACCGAAAAAAATGCTATCCGTGTTTGTAAAACCCCCTTGCGAGGTCACTTTATAGGTTTTACTACCCTACCACAAGTTCTCTGTATCCATCAGCATTAATTTTAACTGAAATAAATACTAGAGGACCCCCTGCATTGAAAGAAAAACAACCCT
The DNA here is from genome assembly GCA_031761425.1 of Cosmopolites sordidus. Taxonomy (NCBI): domain Eukaryota; kingdom Metazoa; phylum Arthropoda; class Insecta; order Coleoptera; family Curculionidae; genus Cosmopolites; species Cosmopolites sordidus. The sequence goes on from JARFXV010002006.1 coordinate 88,779, forward strand.
AAACCATTATTGAACTGCCCCTAACTGGTATTTAGAAAAGATTTTTTCCTTCTCGTGAATCATGTCAGTAATATTTCTAGCGATAGGCCATCCAAACTGATAATTTTTTCATCGGAAAAGCGAAAACAGAGTGGAATGGAAAGACATAAGCTTGACATTACAAAGCGAGATAGAAAAACTAGCACATGGCTTAGAACAAACGAAAGTATGTGCCATCATTGGAAGAGAACAGAAATTGAACTGGAGATGGGCAGGCTATATATCGAGGCGATGTGATAGCAGGTGCACCAAAGAAATAGGGCTTTTGAACACATTTTTTTGTGATAAATAGAAAGATCATTTATAAGTTTAATAACAAACCTATTTTTATTTTTTCCTTATAATTAAAAAGTTATATCAGCTAACATAGTACCGATGACGCGCAGACACTTCCCGAAACAAACTCGAACGCATGTGACCTGACAATACGAACGAGAATATCGCCAACATCGGGTCGGCTCACAACAATTCGGAAGTTACGCCGAAATTTTCTTTCGCTCCTTTTCCTAAAAGGCGTTCGGAAAGAATCGGAGTCCCAGGCAAATAAAACAATTTATCGATCTTAGTCATTGTCCTATACGTTTAACCTATATTTTTGACTACATTTGTTGATTTGCTAGCGATTTGAAAATATACTTACTTTTAATTGTTATTTTGGCTTTCGGTGCTGTTTTCGACGTTATACTCATATATCTTTACATAAGATATGAAGGCTCAAAGGTAAGTTCAGAATGAAATATTGAAATTAGATTAGAGTTCTTTTTGTTTTTTGCATTCGCTTTAAACTTTTATTTATATTATTTAATTCATGCAGGGAAAACAAATTAATGTGCCAAATTTGTAGGAAGGAATATTCCTGCGTATCCACAAATAATACTTATAGCAACACAACCGAGAGTAGTAACAATGAGAAATCCCTATGGGATCGTCTATTTTGTAGAATATGAATAATAATATTCAAGAAAGTGAGAATAGACAAGAAGAAAATTCGACTACCAATTTGAAAGGTAATCGTATACGAAAAGTCTTATATTTATGAAAGTTTTACAGGATAATCTAATTTGTAAATGGTCGAAGAGTACATAAATTTGTGTCACTATAAAAGCTTTCCACTAAAAAAAAAATGGGTTATTTGGAAAATCTCTAGCTGGTCATGCATTATAGATAGTTAGCAGCTGGATTTATTTGTATTTGCAAATATTATTAAATTAAGAGTCTAATGTAATAGTTTGTAAAACATATAAGGCGAAAAATAGCCATTGTTTTAAAAATTCAGAAAACCTTAATTAAAGCAAGAATGTAGTATGTGTGAATTTTTTTTGTTAATTGTTATGTATGTTATTGTTAGTGTGGTGTTTCAATGAAAACAATCAAACTATTATAAAAACAAACAACTATTATACAAAACATGTATGTAATTTTGGATAGTGATTGTTTTTGTTCTGAATTGATTATTAATATAGTTTAATAATAACAGTACATATTATAATGTACTGTAATATTATTATCCATATTATCCTAATTGGGGGATGTTTTATTACGTTTTGCATTTAATCAACAATATATATATATATATATATATATATATATATATATATATATATATATATATATATATATATATATATATATATATATAACATACATGCAATTATAGGCAGTTGACAGTACTGACGTGAAACACTTTACCATAATGACGACACAAACATGACAGCCAATCACGGCTCGTTCGTAGGCCGTTCGTATCGAAAGATTTTTTTAATTTTATAAATTTTAATTGATTCATAATTAATTGTAAAACAAAAATTAAGTTTTTTACATCTATTATCAATATTATTTATGATAAAGTTTTAAAATAAAGTAAAAAAAAAACGATATTTATTTTTTATTCAAAAACCCAATTCTGGGATGAATACTGCTTGATCATAAACGTCTACGAAGAAGACCGAAAACACGATCAACCGATGACATCATCAAGTATATTGGGCTCGAATGGCAAATGGGAGCCAATTTAATGCAAAATGTATTTTGTGAACACATTTAGCTCCGTTTCTTTGATGATTTCAGCGCTTGAGAAATCCCCAGTGCAAAATTTCAAACGGTGCTTTTTGGGTTTTCCCATATTCTTATTCCAAGTTTAAAAAATTATTAACTGCACTTTTTGATCTTCCCAATTTCTCAGCAATAGCATGACAGGTGAGCTCTGAAGACTAAAAAGCACTAAGTTCACCTTTCTCGAAATGGGTCAGTTGTTTTCTTTCGGTATTGTCACAGCAAAATTCAAACGCGATAACATATGGATGAAAGTAGTTTAATACTGTTTGTTCGTAAATACAGTTGAACCGCCGAAAGATTACCAGTGCCACATTAATTTCCTATATCATAGAAATTGTCTAAATTGTTCTTTTTTTTACTGAACGAGAGAGAAGAAAATAAAAAATCAGTACGTATGTCTTCGGGTATGAGCCGTACGTTACGATAGTGCTACAGAGGGGTAAAAAGAGAAAGTAACAAATAATTAAAAGGTGTTCGCTTGTCATTTGATTTGTTCTGTTATTATGTTTTAGTGAAATTTTGTGCTGAAAAGTCCAGTTTTATTGTAAAATAAGTTCTTATAATAACTAGTGTTATTGATATTTTGTTATCGATAAGTATTTGTAAAGATTCAGAAAGTTTTATTTCCTTCAACAATTCTAACCTAACCAAAGACATGACACAAAGTGCGAACTTTTAAGGTATCTACAATTAATTTAACATTTTGTGCGATTTCAGATAATGTCGGGAAAAACACTGAAATCGCAAGCAAGCCCAACAATTTGTGCTCAATGTTTATGAGTATTTTGAAATTGAAAAAAGGAACGGGGGGCCTTTAGAGTCTCTTTCATGCATTCAAGAGGTAAATAATAGTTTATTTGATCACCTTTTACTTATTTAGCATTGCCATATTGTAATATATTATTTAGAGAGTTGCAGCAGTATTAAAAATACCAAGAAAAAGAGTGTATTCTGAAAAGAAATGAAAAACATAATCCAGTTATTCTTTCTCCTGGAACAAGCAGACCTCGTGCAAAGATCAAAACAACAGACTTGCCCGAAAGAAGTAAAATGGAAGTTCGAAATACTTTGTACAATAGGTTTATATAATTATATGACATGTTTGTAATAAATGTGTGATATGTTTGTAATAAATGTGTAATGCAACTGTTTAAAGACCCGAATATTCCTACAAGTTAGTAACATTTTCATCATATAAATAGTGGTTTCAACAACAATGTTTATAGAGTAGTAAAATAATGATTTTGACCAATACCAAAATAATTTCATATAACAAAATAATTTCATGCATTGCCTATTTCCCTGAAATTTCCCGATAACTTGAAATTGTCTGTATAATTTTAACCTACAGAATGCTCAGTTTGATCTATGACATAAAACTTTACAATTTCATAACTCGCAATTTTACGTTGAAATATCGATTTATAACAGGACGGTTTATAATTTCACATTATAAATATATACAAATAAATGTATCGTGGATTTATATCATAAACATAAATGTCCATCTTTCGAGGCGTCAACTACGTCCATTATGAAAGTTAGCACTAATTTGACTAATAATTTTTGATTTGATTGCTATAAATAATTATATAAATATAATAAAAAAAATGACGTACGGGTAATCTTTCCCTGGTTCAACTGTATTTACTGTGTCCTTATAATTTTTACACGGATTTATCACCTTTAAATCCTAGATTGGTATTAATTCGCAGCTTCTATGTCAACAATAGCATCGAAAGATGTTGAGTAAGAACAAAAATATCATTGCAAAGATGTTTTGAAACATAGAGTAATAAAATATATTAAATTAAAACAAAAGAGCCTCTGTCCTTAATTATTCTTGATTACAGTTTTTTATTTGTTTCAAATATAAGGAAAAAATTAAAATATTGGAAAAGGGAAAATGTTTAATTGATCTTGAACAATCAATCACAATTTATTAGTTTACTTCAGTTATTCATCAGTTCAATGTTTGGACGAATTTTTATGAATGAGTGGATTTGTCCAGAAAAAAAAATTATTTCATTATAATTATAATTATTATTAGATCTACTTTTTCATTACACGTAGACGGGATGAGTTATAGGGACATATGACGCCGATTAAAACAAAGGTTTTCATCGATTGCCAAGTTTATTCGGTTTGGCGAGATATATGCAGCTGATCGTTCAATTGTGAGGTCGCAGAGTATGTGAGAAAGAGAAAAACAGACTAATTCTAAGAATTGCATAAAGAATTCCTGTAACACAGCAACAGCGATTGCTGAGAAAGCTAAAGTATAAACAAGAATTAGGAATATCCAAAGAATATTAAAAAAGTCTGAAAATATTGTAAGAAAAAAATTGAAAGGGAAAGCCCGAATGGCTTTCGCTGAAAAGGGAATATCAACGACTGAACAGTGGAAGGAATTAATTTTTTCGAATAAAATAATTCTGAAAATAATCTGAATGGGTCTGATGGTTTTTTTCGTTTATTTTCATGATCTCGAAAAGAAAATATCGAGATGGTAAATGGATAGAGGAAGTGTCATATTTTGGGCGAGTATTGGCTACAAAAGAAAAGGTAGCTTAGTGTTTATTTTCATCGAGTTAACTCTCAAGAATATAAAAATGTATTAGAACAACAAAAGTTGTCTTTTAGTAATATGAGTGATGCTTCGCCAGTGTTTCAACAAGATAACGTTCGGCAAAAATGTTAACGGATTGGTTTACAAAATAATATTTCAAAATTGGCCTATTGTTTTTCTAGATTTGAATATCATTAAAAATGTCTGCAGGATGCTACCAAGACGAATTTATACTGAATCAAGATAATTAACAAATATAAAAAATTTGAAGTGTTATTTAGGGTTCATGGGAAGAAATTCCACAAGAAGTACCAAAACAGTTGTATGATTATTATCAAAAAGATTTTTGATTTAATAAAGAGGTGGAAAAACCACAAAATGGAAAAACCAAAAAACAGCAAAAGGTTTTGCTTGACGATTACTTGAACTGGTGGATGAAATCCTGAAAATTTTAAAAGCAGCTTTCGAAAAATTTTGCTTAAAATGTCATGCAATCGTGTGGCATTTGACGACAGTGTCTGTTATCGTGATAAATGTTAAATACAACAGATAGTTTGGAAATATTGATTTATAAAATCGTTTTAACGACTACTCGCAGAGCTTTACAATGCAAAGGCTTTTCTTCATTACCCTTGAACTACTTTGGCACTGCATGCATTGAGGTTACGTATTTAGCTTCTGCTTTGCATATTAGCATCACTGTAGCCACTGCTTCGACAGTTGTGTCCAGTAAAGAGCCAAAACTAGTAATTCATTTTTACATTAATCTCCATTATTGTTTGTTTTGCGAAACTGTAATAGAAATGGAATACGAAGTGAATCAAATATAAACCGGAATTTACAATTACTTTTCTCAGCCAATCACGAGCGGGCTGTCAGTGTTGCTCGTTGCAGTGCAATGTAATAGGAGTGGGGGAAATGCTCGGTGAGCTGTTTCACTCAGTTCTTTTGCGAGAACAGCTATGAGTGAGCAATAGGTTCCAGCATCCGTTGCACAACGGGTTATAATAAAGTTTTTAACCAAAGGAGGGCTTCAACCATCCAAGTATTAGCTCGGTTGAAGGTTCAGTATGGAGACGATACCCTGTCTGAGACTTAAGGTGTTTAGTTGAGCCAATCAGTTTAGGAGTGGGTGAAAAAGTGTAGTAAATGTAAGACATAATCGACGTCCCAGGTCAAGTGTCACTGCTGATAATATTGGTGTAGTTCGCGAAATTATCGAAGGTGACCGGCCGCTCACTATTCAAGAAATCGCTTTAAAGGTGGATATTAGTTTTGGAAGTGCTCCATAATCATTAGAAATCATCATGGCTTCAATAAAATCTGTGGTCGATGGGTTCCGAAGTTGTTAACCGAAGATCAAAAAAATATCCGATTGCAAATCAGTAAGAGATTTCTGAATCCATTTCGGCGGGAAGACTTTTCGGAGAGACTTTTTTGAAGCGTATCGTAAAGTGATGAAACGTGGGTGCATTATGATACCCCCGAATCGAAAATGGCGAGTAAAGAATAGTGAAGAAAAAACGAAACCTGCCCGGTAAAGGCCAAAACCCGTCTCTCAGCCGGTAAGGTTCTCGCGAGCAATTTTTTCAACTGAAAGGGAGTTTTGCTGATTGATTTTCTACATGATCAACGTACGGTTAATACTGCGTACTAATGCCAGCTGTTCGAGACAACAAAATCCGCTTACAGGAGCAAAAGACGCGGTGTACCCATCAGAGACGTCCTCCTTCTCCGTGATAACGCCAAGCCACACACAGCGGTTTTGACGAAGAAAAAACTGGAGAATATACATTGGGAAAGTCTTGAATACCCTCCATACAGCCCAGATTTGTCACTCTGTGTTTGCGCCTTTGAACGATGCACTTAGTGGGGAACGATTCGACAATGATCAAGATGTTGAGGACTTCATGCGCAATTGGCTGATGACCCAAACTCAAAATTTCTACGAGCAAAGAATTCGCAAGCTTCCAAACCGCTTAGAAAAACGTATAGAGCGTGGAGGAGACTATGTCGAAAAATGATCAATAGGTTTTTTTGTTGTATTATTTTATAATTAATAAATATGTATAACACAATTCCGGTTTATATTTGATTCACCCTCATAGTATGTCTTACAAAGACGACAGCGCGAATTGTTTTAAACAATGATGTAGTGGTATGCCCGGGCGGATCTTATGTAGTGTTTTTTTGGGATAGTTCTCCAATATTATAATTTTTAAAATTAAATATAAGTGGATATTTGGAATTCTTGAAAGGTACATAAAAGCCACCTTGAAGAAATACTGTTGTAATATTTGATCAAAGGATTGATCAAAGTACTATATTGACTCTAAAGATAGAGAATACGAGGATAATTCGAACAGTTTTCGGCTTAACACAGAGACGGCGTAAGTATGATCAAATTACTATAGGTATGTACATACTTGTTCAACTTTCGGTCGTCAAGACGCATGCATCTGTCGAAAGGTTAGACGCATGTGGTGTTGAATAAGAGGCGCAAAGACGTAAAAAAAATTAAGACGCACGAAAAGATACAAAGATAGTGTACCGACTCCCACCGATGCTGGGTATTTTGCGCTTTCGCTTTCAACTTCATGATATAATCTGCAAGTTTTACAATAGTTTACAAATTTAATTTAAAGTAAAGTAGTTTCAACAGCAACAAGAATAAAGTAACGTATAACGATGAATCTGCAACTTACCATTTTTGAAACAAAATAAAAATGGAGAAAAAATATACTAATTGTAAGAACACCGAGAACTTATGGAACAATTCATTAACAAGATGTTTAGCTGGCGACAGGGAACAGGAATATTTTCAGTTTCATATTTTCAACATTTAATTTAAAAGAATCACACCATATCAATATCAACTGTAAAATTAACTAGAATGTAATTTTATTAAGAACGTTCTTGTTTGACTTGTCTAACTTCCACTATATTTTATTTATTAGATTGCATTTCGCAAACACTGAAAGTTGACAAATAAAAATGTAGCCAAGCGAGTAGAAGTCAACACAATACAAAAAACATTCGTCTTATTTTTAACAGAACACGTGCTTATTATAATAACAAATTAAATTATAAGTACCGGAATTGATTTTTTCGATTTTTTGGTTTATAAAAACAATTTTATTAAAAACTAACGGTAGATTATATTTCAATTAATGTATTTGCTATCTGTAGCTATGACCTTTTTCCCATTTTGTCAGGCAATAAATAGATTCTACTTTTATAGAATTCAATATTTTTAGAAGCGATCCACGAATCCACCCAATTTTTCGCTTGTTCATAATTTTTTGAAGTGCTGTTCCAATAATCCACTTTGCATCGATCGAAACAAATGGTAGTCAGAAGAGGCAATGTTTGGTGAATAAGGCGGGTGAGGCAAAACTTCCCAGTCAAGCAACTGTAACGTTTCTTTCACAATGTTTGCAGTGTGAGGTAGGGCGTGTTATGAAGCAAAATCAATTTCGTGTGACTTTCACCCCATTCTGGACGTTTTTCTTACAATGCTCAATTCAAATTGATCATTTGTTGTCGATAACGCTCAGCAGTGATAGTTTCATTCGGTTTCAATAGTTCATGATACACAACACCTTTCTAATCCCACCAGATACACAGCATAAGTTTCTTTCCATTAATATCTCATTGCGGCATTGATGTCGATGGTTTATCTGGCTTAACTATTGCTTTTCTTCGCTTAGGATTATCGTAATAAATCCATTTTTCAATACCAGTAACAATTCGATACAAAATTGATCTCTTTTCATGTCTTTCAAGCAATATTTCACATGTGGTTAAACGCTTTTTTTGTTGTCTTTCAGTCAATTCATGCAGTATCCAATTTCCTTCTTTCTGAATGAATGCAAGTTTGTGTACACGTTTTCCAACATTTGTTGGATCAACATTTAATGCTTCTGACAATTCTTCAAGTGTTTGAGATGGATCTTCATCGAGTAATACTTTCAATTCTGCATCTTCAAATTTTTTAGTTGGCCTGAACGTTCTTTGTATTTCACATCAAAATCACCACTTTTGGAACGTTTAAACCAATTTTCACAAGTCCTTTCGGTAGCAGCATGTTATTCATAAGCTTCTACAAGCAAACGATGACTTTCAGCAGCAGTTTTCTTCAGATGAAAGAATAAAATTTAAGCTTCCCGAAAATGCTGTTAATTTAATATAAATTTGGACATCTTCAATGAAATAAAAACATATGATAGCTAAATTCCCCTAGCTAGCTAAACCCGGCCACGCTTCGCTATGGCTCAGCTGGACGAACAAATGGGAAAAGCAGGCAAACTATACAACACCTTTAAAAACAACATTCCTAGGAAAAAGAGAGATAACGAAAGAGGTTAAAGCACAGGTGTATCAGAAAGTAGTGAGACCATCAATGATATTCGGTAGCGACGTGGAAACTAATACAAAGACCTATAGAAGAAAGACAACTAGCTGGTTATAACACATCGACAGAATGAATGAAGAAAGATTAGCAAAACAAATCTATGAAGCGAAAAAACGAGGTAAAAATAAAGTTGAATGTCCAAGACTGAGATGGGAAAAACTAGTTCGACAAGCGGCAGAAAAACGGGGAATTCATTAGAATGAGCCTAGAAAATTAGCACTAAACAGGAACTCAAAGGGTAAAAATTCATGAAATACCATCATGTTGAAATGTAAATTGTCAGTCTTACGGTACTTAAACGGTAGCACGCACTTTTAGATTAAATAAAATAAAAAGTAATAAAATTGTGAATTGAGTGTGTAAGGAATATTTTTTCAAAGGACAAATTTTCTGTATTTTTCCATTATTTCTCGTGCTCTTATCAACACCAGCACAGCAGCACTCATACCGACTAATATGGCAATGTCAGATGTATTTATGAAACTAAAATTACACAGTTAACAATAGGTGCTTACAAAAGAAATTGTTTCTAAGATTTTTAAAAAACCGTCTTTACTGAGCTCGCCAGAAATATTGAATTAAACTGCGCTAGGATGCATACGCTAACGCAAGTTAAAAGACATGTAGAAAGGAAAAATTGAACATGTCTGGACATATGATATATTTCTTAGGTATGATGCGTGAGATGGTTTACTGCGATATTTCAGACGCATGTGTTTATTGTTTGTTTTGGCGATCGAGTAACCTGTTCGGCATTTTCTAAAAAAAAAAATGATAAAATTCATGTTTAAGCAGTTATAAATATAAAGTACACTTTTTATGGTTTTAACCCTGATAGATATATAAAAGGATCTACCCTTGGAACCGTTCGACATGTACCCTATTCGATGGATTTAGCTTCCAATGATTATTTCCTCCTTCCAAACATGAAAAATGGTTCAAAGATTCATTTCAGATGATAAAAATCTTGTGACTACAAGAAGGCCTTTCCAACAAAGCATATACCTTTCCATTCACCTTTTGATTTTCCCCCATTTCCATTTCCATATATATATATATATATATATATATATATATATATATATATATATATATATATATATATATATATATATATATATATATATAATTTAGAACACAGTTTAATTAATTTCAGATTAGATTAAATCCTGGTAATAGTGAAATATGCGTAAAAAAGTTAAACAAGGTGATTTGATGTATTTAGTGATAAATTTCCTCGAGTTTAAACGTATCTTAAACAAACACGCGATGCTCTAGAGTTCACAGCGGCATGATAGATACTAAACAGTATCGTAAAGTTGATATACATATGACGCAGGTCCCCTTTTCCTCTACTAGCTGAATATTACCTGTTCCACCTTGATAATTGTATAAAATGAACGAGTTCGACCTAAAATCATTTTAATATATTGATTTAATAATAACTGATAAAAAACTTTTAAGGGTTAACTTTTTATATACTCAGTATTAAATAGTGTCAATAATTAATTAATCAATCATTTACTAATCTATTACTTGTAGCTAAAAAAAATAAATCAAGACACGACAAGCCGATCCAAACATTTCTTAATAATAATAATAACTGACAACTAACTTCTAATGGACCGCTATATTTTTTTTATTATATCTTGATTTTAATATTCGTTATCTGCAAACTTAATCAAGGCAGTCAATTGAAAAAAAATCATAACTCTAATTCCGCGGACGTTTCTTGTAATTTCACGCCCGAAGGTGTTAACCTTCTTCTACAAATCCCATTTTAAGTTAGTTATCGCGATCAAGATAAATAAAGTTTAATTAAAGATGATTTACGGCCACATTCGGATGCAAGAAAACATAATCTGGTTGCCAGTGTCCAAAGGAACGATGAACCCGAGGTTAAAAGTGGAATTAATTATTGTTATTAATTGCTAATAATGAAAAGAAAAAAATGTTAGGTATACTTGGAATTTTTGTATCTAAATGTAGTCGAACGAAGATAATCATCATAATAAAGGCTAGAAAATTATTGCATATGGTATTATAAAAACAAACAACAAATAAAAGACTGTTATGAATTACGGAAAATGAACAGTTTACGTGTTAAGAATGGCATATTAACAGTCTTCTATTCTTTTTTTGATATGAAATATTATTCTACTACTAAGAATTATTATTTATTACATAGAACTGCAATCATTTATTAGATCGTTAAACAAAGTAGAACTGAAATATTTCAATTACATCGGTAAAAAAATTAGTGTATTTTTTATGACTTGAACAAAACATGGTTTATTTTATGTAAAGTTTGACATAAACACATAAAATGACATCAGACTTTTACGATCGCCCACAATATTTTTGATGTGTGTATTTTAACAAATGGTAATGATAGACATATCATTATTAATTATAAGGATTCCCACTCGTCTGTATGGAGCTGAATCTTGGGTTCTGTATCAGAAACAAATTAAAGAACTCGAGAGATTTCATTAAGGCTGCCTTCGGAAAATCTTGATAATAAAATGGTCAGACTATAAGAACAATGTGGAGGTACTTTAAAAAGCGAGCAGTTGGAGCATAGAATACCAGATCAGAAAAGCTTAGCTAAAATGGTTACGTAATTGACAAAGGATGGCCTATATGGCGAATTATAGAACAAGAAACGAAATCTGGAAGATCCAAAAAGAAGATACAAAGTCATAAAATCGTCTCTAAAGAATTCTATATCAAGAGTGTCCGAATGAAAAAATGACACATGACAAATCCAAAGGGCGCGAGGGGACACACAGAGCTATGCAGCTCCATGAGGAAAATATACGCCAAAAAGTCGTTGGCAAAAGGCAGGTGCTAAAAGTCAAACAGGCTGGACCACGTGTAACTATTCTGTATCATCCTAACATTAAATGCCCAATAAAACTTAGGATACTTTATATAATGCTATGAAATTCCATCGAGAGTTTACATCGTTACGTATATATATATATATATATATATATATATATATATATATATATATATATATATATATATATATATATATATATATATATATATGTATATATATATATATATATATATATATATATATATATATATATATATATATATATATATATATATAGATATATGTTATTAGGTGCGTATAGACTCGGTTGGATCACGCAAAGCATTCTGACTTATTTTCGAGTGTTCTTTCTGATCCTCCACACCTCTCTCATCCTTTCTCCGTGGATTCTCTTTCTCTCCTCCGTCCACTTTGTTCCCGATCTCCTCGAAACTTCGCTCTCTGATGCAACGTTCCACATATGTATTTTGTTTCTGTAAGGTCTTGTATCCTCAATCTCTGTCGAACCCATTTGTGCCTTTACCAGATCAGCTCTGACTTGCTTGATCCATAGTACTGTTGACTTGACACCTTGTATGTATGTAAGAATTCGGTTGGTAAGTCTTGTCGGTGGGAGTCTACTGATATGTCCATAGAATTTTAACCTTCTTTTTCTTATGTCCGCCGCTACGTTGGACATTCTCTCTGTGGTCTTTCGATAATGTAGCCGGTATTCTTCCTCTGTCAGTTTTGGGCCGAAAATTTTCCTCATAATTTTGCGTTCTTCTTTTAATATGTTTTCTATACCGCTTTTTGTATGAAGTGTAAGTGTCTCGTTTGCGTATAGTACCTCTGGTTTCATTACTGTATTGTAGTGTCTTATTTTTGCGTGTGTGGATAGGCATTTCTTATTGTAGATATTGTGTGTCTTGCCGTATGCCCTCTTCATCTTCTGTATTCGAGTCTTCTGTGCTATCTTCTCTCCTCCTGTGGGTTCGAGGATCTCGCCCAGGTATTTGAAGTGAGTGACCCTCCCTTCTTGTGCAGCGGGTGGATAAGAGCACATTTCCATTCATCTCGTAATTTTTCTGTTTGCCAAATGTTCGTGATAATTTGCGTAAGTTCCTGCATGAATTTGGTCCGAGGTTTTTCAATAGTTCCGGGGTGATACCATCTTCACCGGATGACCTGTTATTCTTTAGTTTGCGTATGTGCCTATGGATTTCTTCCTGTGTTGGTGGTGGTGATTCTGAGTGGGTATGGATACAATTTTCCTTGGGGAATCTTGTGTCGCGTCCGGGGCAATTGAGGAGATCACAGAAATAGTGTGCCAGTTCCTGACAATTCTCCTGGTTGGTTAGTGCTAATCTCCCATTCCGCTTTCGGAAGCAAATTTTTCTCTTCCAAGAATTTCTCTTTCGATATATATTTTTAAATAAGGTGCGTTTTCTAGTAAGAAGAACAATACAATAAATATCATTAAAATATATTTTTTTCCATATTCTACATACTTTTATCTCCTTTTCTTTTCTACATAATTTCAATTTTTGTTCAAACATTTGTCATACTACTCGATAAGTTTTTGAATTCCGACGTCACAGAAATCTGCCGCCTGTGAAGAAGCCCAATACATAACTGCAGTTTTAACTTCTTCGTCGTCGTTGAACATTTAACCTCCTTTAAGTACCGAAGCAGGTGAAAATCACTGGGTGCAACATTTGCACTGTAAGGTGGATGATCCGATTTCTCCTATCCAAAAGACCTGATTAGACCTTGTGTTTATGCAGAAACCTGTGACCTTGCATTGTCATGGAGCAACAATACACTGGAAGACAGTAGGCCAAGCCGGAGTGTCCTGTAGGTGACATAATGCCCAGAAGAATTGATTGTTGTGCCTCTCGGTATAAAATCCACCAACGAAATCTCTTTCATGTCCGAAAAGACAGTTGGCATGATCTTTCGTGCTGAAATTGTCTGTTTGCCGCTCCATTCCAGTTGATTGGACTCAGGAATTAGTTGAGACATCCAAGTCTCATCTACTGTAACGATGTTGTCTAACAATTCAACTCCTTCCTGATTGTATCGAGTCAAAAACAATAAAGCACATCCTAATCTCTTTGTTTCGTGATTATCAGAAAGCAGTCTTGGAATCCACTGGGAACACAATTTTCAATAATTGAGTTTCTCCGAAACAATACTATACAAAACTGACCTTGAAACCTATGGAAATTCACATAAACCTATAGAAATTCAGTTAAAAAAAATCAATAAAACCTTGAAATCGTGAATCGTAGGTTCTCAAATTTTGTTGTCCACATCGCGAACAAAATCTTCAGAAATCCAGCTCAGGGTGTAGCTCATCATGCACATTAACCCGCCCGTCCTTGAACATTCTCACCCATTTTCGAACTTTACTCTCACTCATATACACACAAATAAGTGAATTTCCGCTGCTGCCAAGTTTCTTGCACTCAAGAATCGAATTACAGATCGTATCTTACAGTCGGCGGGCGACTCAATTTTCTTAATCACTATAAACTTCTATAGCTCAGCACACAGACAGACGATACAGTTGCAAATGGTGTCTAAACGCGCGAAAAGCATACTGGGAGTAGACGCGCACTCTCATTCACAAACGGACCTTATTTAAAATATATCCTTCGTAAATATAGTCCCACTTTTTAAATGTATATCCTATAGATTTGAAATTTGACAGGATGTTCTTCATGCGACGTAGATGTTCGCTAAGAAGGAGAGTTTAAAAAATCAACTCCCAAGGAGAGTTGCGGGGACGTAAAAGTTTTATCATGAATCCCTCGCAATTTTGCTTTCATTAAATTTATAGAAAAAATTGTCAAATAGCAAATAGAAATTATGGAATTTTAAAAGTAATTTTAATCGTAAAAAAATAAATTATTAATAGAGTTTAATTTACGCCCAGCGAAGCGGGTGTGTAACAGGTAGATAATACATTTTTATGAAATACAGACTTAATAAATAGGGATGGTGAAGGCAGAATAAAATAAGTTCAAATATGGGAAAGAAAAATCATAGGAAGAATATATGGAGGAAAAACGAGGACGGGAGAATAATTATGTTGTAAGTTTACAATAACAACTAGGGTAAGAGCATAAAAAATGAGATAGAATATGTAGCAATGTTATCAGAAGAACAACATGAAAAGTAGTCAAAGGCGGAATAAATACAAAGAAAGGAAATATACAAAGAAGTGGTCAGAAGCAGCAGAGCAGGACTTAGACTGAACGCCACTAATTGGGAGAAATTTGCCAGAAATAGAAAAGGTTGGAAAAGCCTATTCAAGCCCGCGGGCTACATGACCTGTAAACCTACACACACATATATAATAAATAGCTGGCGAGCATCAACGTCTTTTTTTTAATGCAGGTTCAATGAGGTAACGGTATGTGATACATTTTGGTCCACGTAAAAGTGTAAAGAATACCTACGAAATTTAGAAAACAATATTTGAGAATATTTACTAACCCTTCGAAAAGATGACAATATGGAAGCTATACATTCGGAGTAGATCATCAATATACTTAGAGGTTTTAAAACGATTACTAAAATGAATAAATCGTGATAGGAAACGGCCAATTCTTCACGACACTATCTCTATCAACAATAGAATTACTACACAGTTTTTAGTTGAAGCACATGTTAAAGTATTAAAAATATTGCAAAAAGCAAATTGAAAGCAATAATGGAAAAATAATTCTTCCCAAGCTCTCAGCTTTCATACATTCATCACTGTATGATCTATGTTGAGGAAACGAGGGACTATGTAGATATATAAAAAAGTTAAAAGTATAAATGGGCATTAAGCGGTATTACTATGAATTTATTCTTGATCTGATCCTTTTGAAAAGTCGAAGATTGTTTCAATAATTTTCTAAACTTATGTTTTCTAATTAATTTATTTACAATGTTCTTATTATAATCGTTTACTTCGTATACCTCCCTAATTAATTTTAATTCTTTGTTATAATTATCTTTGTTTAAACGAAAATTGATTAATGTATTTATCATAAAATTTAAACTAGCCATCTTATTTTGGAAATTATGATTCGAATCATTAGGAATGTACCTCGAGGTGCTGGTGTTTTTCCTAAAAATATCAAAATCTAACATATTTTTATCGTTTCTACTGACTAAAACATCCAGAAATGGTAAACTATTTACTAAACTTAAGAACTTTAAAGAGAGACCACGTGTTTCCGATGTAATCTTTCAGAATTACATAATCCATGTATGCCTATCAAAATTGCATGCGTTTGCGTTGTGCCTAAGATGGTGGCTCCATGTAAGCAGAAGGTTCGATTCCCGCCCTCGGTATGGATGTTTGTGACTTTGATAAATGTTTGTTAATGTTTCTAGACACGAGTGTAAGATCTGTCAAGCAATAACCCCTCAGCCACGCCAGTTCATAGTTGGGTAAAACCGGATGCCTTCTGAAAGATATTCTACCTTGATCACTCACCCTCAAGAGATTTAAATATTTAACTTGCAGATCAGTTGCTGAACGTTAACAAATAGTTTTGGAGTTAATACATTTTTTTATACTGAAAATAGATAAAGTTGCATTTATTCGCAAAAACTTGCGCTGTTCTTGCGTCACCATTGCGAATAACATTAGACAACTAATGTTGTAAAGAGGATCCGAACCAAGAAAAATCCATAAAACAAAAAAAATAATATTTTCGTATAAACAAATATTTTCAAAGCCTCTAGAAATACATATATGTTTCATAACAAGAGGAGTAATTATCCGTCACAAGCTTTAACACAAACATGTACAATTTTTATTAAATACCGCTTTCGTTTAGATTAAAATTCAATCAGCCAACTCCATTTCAATAAATAAATATATAATTACGGAGAAAGAGGAAGAAAACTACAAAAACAAATAAGGAAGATATGTACGGAACATCTAGAAAAACAATTCTAGTACTTCCTCTAAACAGCAGGTGAAAAAAATAGTATTCGCGTTTAATGAACTATTTTATTCTAATATGTACTACAGGGTGGGCTGTAGTACATAATATAAAACATAAATATAATATTTATATCAATGTTAAATTGAACGAATTGATATTTGATAACTTCTTTGAATGTTTTGAATGACCTGCTGGAAGCATTACTCCTAAATTATTTATAAACCTTTCATTAATTAATGCCTTGCCTTAATAAATGTTAATTAATATTAGATTACAAAAACTAATAAATGTAATGTAACTAGTAAATATGCCACTAAAGTGTTTAAATCATCTAGATAGTTTTTGTTTTGTATGAATAATTGACTTTTACCTCTCATCGTCGAAATTTCACACCATTAGTAACCAAATATTATTTGGGTTACTTTGATTTTTCTGTGCGTCATCAATATACATTCTGGGTCTAACAAATCTGTTGTGTAAGATGTGTGAGACTTCTACTGGCTTGGGTTAAGTGATCTAGACATATGGCCTTTGCTGTGCCAATGATTTAAACGGAACCAACAGATCACGTACGTGATTATTTTTATTTGACTGCTATAAAGGGTATCACAACTAAGTCGAAACATACCACAAAATACCTAGACCTGTCATCTGTAAAGAGATTAATCCCATATAGTGCCGAATTGCCTGTGCCAACATCTTCATATCCACTAGAAACTCCTAGAGATATTTTAAAGTCATTGCGCTTGTGCAGAGATAGTGTAGAGATAGAAAAAATCACAAAAGGAAAAGTGGCCCAAGCATGAGTCACTTTCTCCAGGATAGAAGAATGTTAAAAGTACACCTCTAGTGAACTCTGAAGATGTACTTTTATCGTCCTTGCATATAAAACTCGGCCTCATAAAAAAAATGTAAAACCGATGACAAAAATGGTAGTGAATTTTTTTATCTGAAAAAGAAATTCCCCAAAATACACGACGCCAAAATTAAAGACAGGGTATTTGCAGGTCCTCAATTAGGGCATTAATAAAGAATAACAGTTTTCAGCAAAAACTGAATGATCTTGAAAACAAAGATCTTGGAAATTACAAATATTTAACTAATGAACTTTTGATCTCATACAAAGCTTTGAGGTGTAATATGTCATTGAAGATACATATCCTGGACTTGAAAATCTGAGTGCTGTGAGTGAGGAATACGGCTAAAGATTCCACCAGAATATTTCCAGTATAGAGATGCGATATCAAGGGAAATGAAGTCCTGGGATGTTAGCCAGTTACTGCTGGTGATTGAAAAGGGACCTACCGTAAGTTAAGTACTAGCGAAAAAAAAAAAAATATATATATATATATATATATATATATATATATATATATATATATATATATATATATATATATATATATATATATATATATATATATCTGTGTATATTTATGTATAGTTGCTTGACCGGGAGGAAGCCCCACCCATCCCTTACATTAGACGGCACATGTTTCGTTGTGTCTGTTGGTGTTTAGAGTCATCATTGTACCGACATATGCTCTCTCGCCAATAATAGAGACTCCCTCTCCACAATCAAACAACCCATATTTTCGCCGACCTCTCGTCGGATGGCTTATAAATCGAGTTTTTTGACTTCTTTGAGAACAACGAGATAACAGTAGTCAGGAGTTATACACCCCCGACCGTTGCACTGTGGGGTATTTATTAGCAAAACATGGTCATTAATCGATTTTTTGAACTGCTTAATTTCCCAGGCTAAGTACTTCTGGGAATTTTCAGTTAGTGACCCGAACTATTCTCACCCGCAAATGGTTAAATACAGGTACCGACAGGTTAAAATTACTAGTCGGTCTAGAACATTTGAAGCGGTAAGTTTATTTCTGAAAAAGTGGTTTCCGTGGAACAGAATATTTAATTTGTGCTATTGGCTTGTTTATTTCCTGATTATTGTGGGATTATGGCGTCAACATCTAGAGGTATGTACCAACTTAATATATTTTTATAGTTGATTATAGTAATCAGGTGTAATATAATATGTATTTTGAAAACTGAATTTGTTGTACTTCCAAAGCTTTCCAAACCTAATATTTGACTTGAACTTGAGTTGAACCAAACCAAACTTGAGTGCCCATTTAACTAGCCTACAGTGAAAAAACTTCCGGAAGTTCACGGTTTCGGGTTTTACACACTGCCAATAAGATAGTTTCAATAAAATGCGGTGTATATTTCTAAAAGTCTCCTTTTTAAAAATACGTATTATTTTTTTAAACACTTAGGTACTTGCTTTCCCCCGCGAAATATAAAGGCATTACACGTTAATATATACATTATAGGGTTTTTTTCCAGACTCTGAAGGTCCTAATCAACCGATCAAATCATTCACCAGAAGAGATTTGTACGCGTTTATTAGTGAGTGTCCAGAAAGAATTATCGAGGCAAAAATGGAGTACTTGAACAAAGTTGTCCAAAGGATAACGAACCTGTTATCAAACATCAGCTTTCCCATTTTAAATCTCAATTTAAAAAAAGATGGTCTGCTGCGAGTAACAAAGAAAACATTTTTATTGTGAAAAATAAGGGGTGGTTAAATGGAGCTATTGATTTTCCCGTATCTTCACACGTATCTCCAGGGCGACCTACGAAAACATTTGCAGAATTAAGCGAAAGAAGTAAACGCAGGAAAACCGAAGAACTTAGAGAATTAGGATCGTCAGAGGAACTAGCCTATGCAACACAAATGTCACTGAGAGCAGAAGGTAACGTGACAGCCTCTAATGTTTTAAAAGATTTAACTGCAAGCCCAAAACATGCACAGCGATATCAAGAAGCGTTGCATTGGGCAAAGCAGGTTACAAAATTAAATCCACAGGAAGCGCTTTCGGTCTTTGTAGAAGCCAATTTAACTAGACATCAGTATGATGTGATTAGAAGTGTTGATAAAGAAAAATATCCATGTTATTCAGTTATACAAAGAGCCAAACAAGACTGTTATCCCAAACGCGACGATACTCTTGTTACGTCTACAAGAGCTGAAGTCCAATTACAAACACTTCTTGACCACACTGCATTACGATTGTGCACATTATTAAGAGAAGCTTTTGAAAACCTAAGGGTAGAAGAAAATGATTTTCTTTTAATTTCAAAATGGGGATGTGATGGCTCACAACAAAGCCAGTTTAAACAAAAATTTGAAAACGAATCTGATGGTGACGAGAATATATTTATAACGTCCCTGGTCCCTTTGCAGCTGATTTATAAATCCAAAAACCGGAAGGTAATTATTTGGAATAATCCCACTCCATCATCTCCCAGGTTCTGTCGGCCTGTAAGAATAAATTTTATTCGCGAATCAGTAGATGTAACAAATAACGAAATACGACATATTGAAAATCAAATTCAAAATTTGCACCAAACCGCTTTGACCCTCTCCAACGGCAATGTAAATATTCGACACAAGCTTTTATTCACCATGATAGACGCCAAAGTCTGTAATGCGGCTACTGGGACTACGTCAACGCAGAAATGTTTTATTTGTGATGCAACCTCCAAAGACTTTAACAATTTAGAACAAGTAAAACAAAGGCCGATAAAGCCAGGGACACTAAAATTTGGACTTTCAATCCTTCATGCTAATATACGTTTATTTGAGCATATATTGCATGCAGCTTACAAATTACCAATCAAGAAGTGGCAAGCACGAACAAACGAGGAATAGGAAAATGTAATTGAAACCAAAAAGAAAATTCAAGGTGAATTTAGAATCAAAATGGGTTTGCTAGTTGACAGACCCAGGCCAGGATTCGGAAATAGCAATGATGGAAACACTGCCAGAAGGTTTTTTTCGAATCCTGAGATATCAGCTTCAATTACTGGTATTGACATAAGTCTTATAAAAAGATTTAAAATTATATTGGAAGTAATATCCAGTGGACACAGAATTGACACTGACAAGTTTTCTTCGTACACAGATGACACTGCTAATATGTACATTGACCTATATAACTGGTATTCCATGTAACCTACAGTCCATAAAATTCTGGTTCATGGAGCAAAATTTATATCAGGAGCACTTCTTCCCATTGGGCAACTGACAGAAGAAGCTTCAGAAGCCCGAAACAAGCACTTTCGACAATATAGGTTAAACTTTTCGAGAAAAAGCAGTAGAGAGGCATGCAACACAGATATAATGAACAGGTTACTGCTCACATCAGATCCGGTAATATCAAGCCTAAGACCTCGACGTAAAACATCAAAAAAAAGCTTTTCTCACGAATGCCTGAATATGCTTTTACCTCCAGAAGAGCTAGAAAGTTCGGAAGATGTTTCTGAAGAAGAATCCAGTGGCGACGAATGATGCAATTATATAACTACTGTTTTATGTACATTGGCATTCAATATGCGATTTTGAAAGCATGGGTGCTTGTTTTTCTATCAAATCTCTAATATAAGGTATTTAGCATTGTTTAACCAATATGCAATGAAAATAATATAGAAAAAAACGAGATAATTTTGGCCACAAAAAAGGCCTGAATACACCACTGTGCGTTGGGTTCCACAATCTCATATGGAACGCACAACAACCTGCGTCTCCGCCATATCCATAGGTCCGCCATATAGAGGTCCAAAATTTGAACACAAAATACAGCAAGATAAATAGGGTCACACACTTCAACTACCTGAGCGAGATCCTCGAACCCATAGGAGAAGAGAAGACAGCACTGAAGACTCGACTACAGAAGATAAAGAGGGCATACGGCAACACACATAATACAATATCTACAATAAGAAATGCATATCCACACACACAAAAATAAGACACTCCAACATAGTCATCAAATCAGAGGTACTACACGCAACCGAGACGCTTACACCCCACACAAAAAGCGGCATAGAAAACAGACTAAAATAAAAACACAAAATTATGCGGAAAATTCTCGGAAGGAACAGAGGAAGGATACAGACTACATTCCAGGAAGACCACAGAGAGAATGTCCAACGTAGCGGCGGAAAAAGAAGGTTGAAATTATATGGACATATCAGTAGACTCTCACCGACAAGACTCACCAACACTAATTCTTACAAGGGGTCAAGTCAACAGTCATCAGTCAATATACGGCATCAATTTGTAGCGTAAATTGACCAATATCACTTTTGCAATTGAGAGGTTGTACTGTGGGCACTTTTTCTGGTAAAACGGCACTTTTTTCCCAAAATATCAAGTTTTTTAGCAAGCCCTGGTAACATTTGACCAACAATGCAGCATAATTATTTTGTGATCGTCTTTTCCTTTGCCAAATAGACAAATTATTATATTGTGGCAAATAACCACTCTTTTGTGAAGTCCACAAAACAGTGATTATTATCCGGTCAATGGATATTTTCGCCTTCTTCGGACATGTTTTCCACGTAAAATGCACTGTTTTGACTGTTCGTACATTTCTGGTGTGTAGTAATGAAGTCACGAATTGCCGCAGAAATAGTTTCAGATTGCTGTAATACATATCTAAACATTGTGACGTAGTTACTTAATTCCGTTTTTGCGCACATGGCACCCATCCCATTGAGAGCTTTCTCATGCTTAAAAGTTCGTGTAAAATGTTTCTGTATGTATTCGCCCGATATATTTATCCTCTCAGCAACCTCTTTATCCTTCACTCTGCGATCGATTAAACATATATCAGATTTTGTTAACCGTTTCCTCACTAGTGACCTAAATGGTGCATCCTGAGCCCGAAGTATCTCTCGTGCTGATTCGACCACATTGAAACTCAGTAAACAACTTATGAATAATGAAATATGAAGGAGAAATATCTAAAAACAAAACTAAATAACATGTCGGCTTATAATTCATGGAGCGTTAGTAGAAACCAAGATATTTTTCAGAAATGCAATCACCTTTGAGATCTTTTCGCCATTTATTGAAAAAGTATTTGAGTTTTCACTCTCTCCTCTGATATTTGATACACGAAAAACAACGATTAGGCCCGCACCGATTATTAAAACACAGTACGAGTCATGGACCGATTCGATGATCTATGGATTGTAGCAATGCATTCCAAACGAATTGTACATATGCTTCAAGTTTGTTTGAAGCTAATGGCGATCGGGGTAGTCGTTCAAGAATACGATTAATGCAATCCCATACATATTCTATCGGTATCAAATCTGGGAATTGCGCCGACCAGGCGAGTGTCTTTATAGCACTCTTTTAAAATCTGCACTAATTGATGGGCTATATGTGATCTAGCGTTATATTCTTGCAGATAATATCTAACTGCAGGATGCAATTTCAGTTACATAACGAGCTGCATTTAAACTGTTGATGATTACTAGGGGTGACTTGTTTCCCACTCATATAGTCTTTCTATAATCATAATTTCTGAAGTGATAACTGAATGACGTTGTTATGTGAAATTATGTCATACATTTTCCTTTTTACCTTCTTTCAAAACAAAATCTAGACTCATCACTAAAACAAATAGAGTTCCATTCCTGATCTCATTCTAATTCTAGCTCGGCACCAATCTAGGTAACGGGTCTAGTGATAAGAAGAAACAGTCAATGTCGATTAAGAGTCATCCTCGATGCATTTTTGATATAACTGTCATCATCAGCAATAACAATTATTTTTGCAAAAATTATTACATTAAAAAAAAATTATTCCAATTATTAATTATTATTATATTTTCAAATCTGTTAAAATAGTAAAAATATGAGTGGTTCCAGAATCAGGGCACCAAGCAGTCATTTTCAATCTTTCAGATGCTGTGCTATCTATCAATTCGTACAACATAGTATTAACTAAATATCAAAGAGATTTACCAAAAAAGGCCAAATCACCCATTTTTAATTTGTCGATACGCTTTTCACTAACCATATAGCATCATCGGAAAATGATTCAATATAATTCTAAAACTATTGTCTATTTATATAAAAACAGTACCTAAGAAAGCGTGCACAATCGTGAACGTTGAAGAAGTTAACCAGGCAAAAAAGTTAAACTTATCCTGACTCACGGCTTTCTTACATTTGTTGTTTTACATTATTATTGAATGTTTTTAAATGCATTCAAACTGCTATTATTATTCACTCTTTACACTAGACATATATTTACTAATATTTATATCAGGTTCATGCACGTCGGGTAACACAATATTTCTGATTTCTGCCATATCTAATGTGGGCAATATGTTCCTTATATCTACAAGGGTTGATCAATAAGTACCGTGTTTGATAACAGATGGCGCAAATTTCAATCAAATTGGCATTAACATTGCGTAATGCAGACTGTGAAACGACTTCATGCTGAATTTCACATACATTCAAAGGTTATTGTTTTTTTTTGACAGCCAGTTGTATCATTCGTGTTTTGTATTTCTCGATAGTAGGTGCCTCTTATCGAACGCCAATCAAGATTTTAAATGATAAGATAGGAAAGTGTCGGCCCAATGGATGCCGCGGTTGCTCACGGTGGACAATAAGCGGGTACGACTAACAATGTTAAAGCAGTTTAAAGCGTTCCAAAGCTTTAAGCGAAATCCGCAGGTCTTTTTACGTCGAGTCGTCACCGTTGATGAAATCTGGATACATTATTACACGAGACCAAGAGACAGCCAAAACAATGGATTTTTCCGGGTGCATCTCCTCCGAAGAAGGCAAAAACGATTCCATCAGCCGGAAATTTATGGCCACGATTTTTTGGGATTCCAAGGGAATAATCCTGGGGGAATCCTGAGGGGTGCCTCAGAGCGGTACTACAGTGAGTTCGACAGATTCGATAAGAAATTGCAGGAGACACGGCCCCATTTGGCTAAAAAAAGTGCTCTTCAAATTGCACGAACTATGCTAGGAATTGCTTCCGCACCCACCTTACTCGCCCGATCTGGCACCAAGCGAGTTTTTTCTATTCCCTAACTTGAAAACATGGCTCGCAGGAAAAAATTCAGCTCAAATAAAGAGATTATCGCCGAGACAGAAGCATATTTAGGAGAGTTTGAAAAATCGTAACGCTTGGAAAAGTGTATAGACCTAAAAGGAGACTATGGGACTAATTGATAAACCTTGTGGTTTGGGGTCGATCACAATCGACACAATTGACGACAAATTTGGCAAATCCTGATTATAAATATTTAGTTACTTCATTCTTTGGATTTCCAAAAACAAATGCTGATATCGAAACTGAGATAACAGCTAATCTTCCAGAGTTGGGCAATTCGTATTATACCGAGGGCATTAAAAAGTTGAAACGTCATCGGCCTAAATGTAATAAGGAGCCACGTTAGCTGTGGTGCCTAAGGCGTCAGCCTTACGATATGGCAGTTAATGCGGAGCGGGTTCGAATCCCGTACTAGGCAAAAAAGTTTTTCTAAAATTCTTCTGAATGTTTCTAGGTAAGAGTGTAAAATCTGACAAGGAATCACCCCTCAGTCACGCCAGTTCGAGGCTGGGCAAGGCCGGATGCCTTCTGAGAGGTTTTCTACGTTGGTCACTCGCCAGTCGGTAGGTTTCTCAAGATACTTTGGGTTAAGCACAAAACCAAGAGTTGATAGCCCAAGGGGGGTGCAGAGCGGGGTTTTCGGTAGCTGATGACCGTGGTTCGGAACCCACGTTAAACTGTAAGTCTAGTCGCTAAATAGCCTTTTCAGTTGCTAATGCGCCTTTAAGCCCAAAACTTTACTTTTAAATGTAATAACTAAAAAGTGACTAGGCTGAACATTTTTTAAAAAAATCTTGTGTTTTCTTTGTCATAAGAGATGTTGTGGAATCATATTGACACAACGTTTTAATGATAAATATACAGGGGTTGTTCGGAAAGTTCGTAGGGATTATCCATTAGTTGCTCTTTTGATGGTTGTAAAACATTGTGTTAGCTTAATAATGTTTATTTACATATTATTGATTCCCGTAGTATTTCCTATGTTTACTTTCAGATTCCCTTTGATTTGCCTTCAGTTAGTGAAGTATATTCAAGTTGAAAATGTCCGTCGATAACTTCTATTTAAGCCAGATTTTTAAAGTTTTTTTAAGCCACATTGTTTTTTAATTTTAACAAGAGCAAGAACACTGTCCAAATAAGGACATGATTTGTGTCGTTTACGGAAAAGGTTTTGTTGGAGAGACCAGTGTGAAAGTGTTAAAAATATGCATGCATTTGGTGGAATTGGAAGGGACCCATACACTTTGAGCTTCTTCTATGCAACCAAACCATCAACACCGACCTCTAATGTTCACAATTAGATCGGCTGAAGGCAACAATTAGAATTAGCAAATACGAAAGGCGTTGGCTTTCATCAAGACAATGCACAACACGTTTCAATCAGCAGCCGGCAAAAATTGTTGAGCTTTAGTTGTTATGTTTTACCCCACCCACCTTACCCTCAAACGACCATCTATTCCGCTTCCTCCAAAATTGCTTAAATGGGAAATTTTTTAAACCGAAGAATAGGTGAAAAATAATACTAATTTTTGTTGCTAGGCGTAATAAAAAGTTGTAAATAATAATAGCAATTACATAATAGAGTAATAAATATTTACACAAATTATTTGCCTTTTCCTTTCTCTTAAAAAATCCCTACGAATTTTCTAGGCAAAACAATATTTGTATAGCTTTCCAAAATTAAATGTTCACAGATGCTCGACAAAATTACTAAAATGAAATTTCCGTAAACGAATGAATACAAAATGGCCTACTAGTCAAATCAGTTAGTTACTTATAGCTCATCCTGTACGAGTAGTAGCAGAGGAAATTAAAACTATTAAGGCGACAATAATTTTCAACTTCGCAATTGCCGGTACTTAATGAAAATTGTCGTGTCCGTACACCAATCAGAAAACGCCCGACTTTTCACTTTATTTTCAAGTTTCACTTTATCCGCAAAATGTGTCACTATCACGCACGTCCGGCAAATTTCTGTAACCACAATGTCAAAAAAAGGTACTACGCGTATCACGTTAGAATACTAATGAGCGTAACAGCGATCTTATTCTTTTTACAGTATGCTCCACATACCATTGGCTTATCAGAAAATGATTTCTCGAGCTTTAGCTATTATTTACCAGATTGCCCATTTACAGTAACAGCTCTTGTAGATATAAAATATATAATATAATATCTACTATATTTGTACGTTTATTTCCATAACCAAATAAATTAACTTAATAATCAAAGTATTGACCATCGTTAGCTGTTACTTATTTACTCCTTATGTCAACGAATGGATTCCGAGCTAAAAGAACTTTTGGTTTTTTAGGCCAATCATTCATTAAGTCAAATTTTGACTACTTCGTAAAAATGTAAGTGTTATTCCGAAAGTCCGTGCTGCATCGATCGAAATAAGTGGAGGTCCGAAGGAGCTAAGTCCGTAAAATAAGCGGGCGAGGTAGGATGTGTCATTTAACATTTCTAAATAGTTTTTACACATTTTGTAATAAGGGGCTAAGCATGGCCATGTTGAAAAAGACTTTGTCGTGTCTTGGGGTGTATTTTGGTCGTTTTTTCATCAAAGCCCGGTTCAATTTTATCAATTGTTGTCGGTTTCGATGGCCAGTAATCGTTTCACCACGTTTCAGCTGTTCGTAATATACAGGTCCCCTACTATACAAATACACAGCAAAGGCTTCTTTCCATGTATATTGCGCACTGGTTGTGATGTTAAAGAATGGTGGTCTACCCATGATTTTTTGCGTTTAGGGTTGTCAAAATACAATGCTCTGTCAATTTTTTCAACGTATGAGTTGAATCTTCATTCAATAATGCTTGCAAATCTGCACCTTCAAACTGTTTCAGCTGTCCTGGACGCTCCTTGCCTTTTATATTAAAATCACCACTTTTAAAGCGTTTAAACCATAGTTCCAAACCAAGTTTTTTGGGTTAGAGTGTTTTCTGAAACAAGGATATTAAATTACCCCGCCAAACGTCTTTTTCTGGTACATAATTCGATATATTCAAAGCTATGAAAAAGTAGGTTTTTTGCACAATGATAATTAATAACAAACTGGCTTTTGATGGAAGTTAGTCTATACCAACATATGTATTAATTACGCCATATATATATATATATATATATATATATATATATATATATATATATATATATATATATATATATATATATATATATATATATACAGGATATCCGAAAATAACGTCGAAATTATTTTGGGAGATGGCTCTCGGGATTAAATCATAAAAAAAGTATATAAACATACCCCAAAAATTGCTTCTTAAAGCGACTAGAGCCCCTTAAACGGGGAACTCTGAAGATGTTTTTATTCGCAATACATTCGAAACGGTTTATGCTAAAGTCGTGAAATTCTATATACTTCAATAAGTTGGAATGGAAAAACGTTTTTTTGTGTTAATAATTGAATATTTTAGTCAGGGGCGTCTCCTTGGTAAATGCTGCCATAATTTTATGTGTGTAATATTGAATCGCAAAGATTGCTAGGTAAAGAAAGCCCTCTTATTGCATCAGAAAACTGGCTTTTTTAAATCAATGCACGATTACATGGATATCGAAATGCATCTTAATAATTAACTAGGCATTCTTGTACGAAAATATTTCTTTAGTTGCTAACAAGACTAAATACTATTAAGGATTTAGCATTTATTCACCACAGATGTTGAAAATTACCTCCATTCATCTCAACTCATCCTTTAATTCTTTTCTTCATAGAAGATCTTACGCTGGCGAAAATACCAGATTTATTTTTGTTATAATCACAGGCAGTAAATACACGTTGCTGCAATTCCTCTACAGTGCCAATTGGGATAGCATAAACCAATGCCTTCAAGTATCCCCACAGAAAGTAATCGAGATGATTTAAATCTGGGGAACGTGATGAATGCACTGGTCCACCATGGCCTATCCATCGCCCTGGATGTAATATCGATCTGATCGCCCCAGTACGTGACGCCTCTGACTAAAATATTCAATTATTAATAGAAAAAACGTTTTTCCATTCTAACTTATTGAAGTATACCGAATTTCATAACTTTAGCATAAACAGTTGCGAAAAAGCAGCCATCTTCAATATTTCAGCGTTATTTCCGGACACCTCCGGACATCCAAAATCTACCAACCCGCATTGGACCAGCGTGGCAGATTTCGGTCCATACCTTCAACATGGTATTTCCATATGTTGAAATATGATAGTACAATCTCAAACACGGCCCTCATTCCCCGGAGGCCAAAGGGCAACTACCTACGGCAGCGGGAAGACCTGCCCCAAGGCAAAGGGTGCTAAGAATCACCGGGTTAGATCAGATTGCCATTGGACTTTTAACATTGCTACGCTTAATATACGGACTATGAAAACGGAGACCCGACTGTAAGAACTGTTAATCGAACTTGACAACATACATTGGGATATTATTGGGCTCTGTGAAACACGAAGAAAGGGTGAAGAGTTAATCAAACGAGAACCAGCTGGTCACGTACGGAATTGGATTCCTCATCAATCGAAAACTGAAAGACAGTGTAGTTAAATATGAAAGTATATCTGACCGATTAGCCCAATGCGTCATTCAGTTGAATAAAAAGTTTAAGCTTCAAATCGTCCAAGCTTAAGCACCAACTATAAGCCATAGAGATAAGGAAATTGAGGAACTTTATGATACTTTTAGATAAAGAGAGGTGTAGGTATAAAATCCTGATGGGTGACTTTAATGCTAAAATCGGAAAAGCAAGAAAATGCAACTGGCCCATATGGAAATGGTGAGCGGGACAATAGAGGTGACAGGCTGGTTGACTTTGCTGAAGGACAAGAATTCTATATTATGAATTCGTTTTATAAGAAAAAGATCAACAGAAAATGGACATGGAAAAGTCCATCTGGACTCACCAGTGAAATTGATTACATCATATCAAACGATAAAGCAATATTTTGCAATTGTACTGTCCTTAACCATTTTAATGTGGGAAGTGACCACCGAATGGTACGAGCAACGATTAGGATAAACTGCCGAAAAGAACGCGAAAAAATGATAAGATCAAAAGGTGGCAAAGTGGATTCTGGGAAGCTACTGGAGAGGGGCAGAGATTTTGAAATTACTTTGTCGAACCGCTTTGCTGTGTTACAAGACCCAGAGGAGATGGAAATTACAGACCAATATAAAGAAATCGTCAATAATGTTCTTAAAACGGCGGCTTCAATAGCACCAGAAGATAAATGTTTCAAAGAGTCAAAATTTTCCAATGAGACCATTAATTTAATGAAAAAACGCCGGACAATGAAGAATGCAGACAGTCCTTTTGGTAGGGTCGAGTACGTTGAGCTTTGCAAAACTATAAGAAAACGTATTCGAGAGGAAACGCGCCGATTCAACATGCAGCTAGTGCAAAAAACTCAGGAAGAAAACAGGGGAATTAATACAGCTAAGCAGAAGCTGAGAAGGAAAAGGACACAAATTTTTTCCTTAATGCATTAGGATGGTACAATATGCAGGAAACGGACGGAAATGTTAGAAGTTGTCCGAAGATTTTATTCAAAGTTATGAGGACCAGAATCAGACAAGAACAGCAATGCCTACTGAAGAACAAATGCCGGATATCCTGGTGGAGGAAGTGACAAAGGCTATAGACTCGATGAAAAATGGCAAGACTCCAGGAGAGGATAGTATAACGGTGGAGATGTTAAAAGCTGGTGGTCGGACCTTACATAAAACACTGGCAAGGTTATACCCAAAATGCCTCAAACAACAAGAAGTACCCAGCTTATGGAAAAATGCACAAGTGATTCTTTTACACAGGAGCACGGGAAGATTTATAGAACTACCGCCCAATAAGCCTATCAGTGGTGTACAAAGTTTTCACCAAGATAATGACAAGGTGTAGAGAAAGCCTATGTAAACCTACTAGGATCGATATATGATGAAGCTACAGCGACAGTCCACCTTGACGATCTTGAGAAGGGAATAAATGTAGAGCGGGGCAGGGGGGTGCAATATCGCCTCTTCTTTTCTCAGCCTGCCTGGAAGAAGTGTTCCGTAAGCTGAATTGGGAACAAGATGGAATAAGGATTAATGGTGCGTACGTAAATCATCTTAGATTCGCAGAGGATATCGTTCTTCTTTCACAAGATCCAGATGAGCTGCAAAGACACGTACAAGAATTGCAAAGAGCTGGGGAAACATTTGGCTTGAAAATAAACCAGAATAAGAGTCAGGTCATGTCCAATAAATTTGCTGAGGACAAAAGGATTTCTATTTTAGGAACGGATTTGGAAGTTGTGGATCATCTATAGATTATACGAACGATATCATCTTAGATTCGCAGATAATATCGTTCTTCTTTCACAAGATCCAGATGAGCTGCAAAGACACGTACAAGAATTGCAAAGGGCTGGGGAAACATTTGGCTTGAAAATAAACCAGAATAAGAGTCAGATCATGTCCAATAAATTTGCTGAGGACAAAAGGATTTCTATTTTAGGAACGGATTTGGAAGTTGTGGATCACTATATATTTATATATATTAGGCAAAGGGTTTCAATGGAAGGGAACACCGTTAAGAGGTGGAACGACGCGTTAAATGTGGCTGACACGCATTTGGCAGGCTCAACATAGTGTTCAAGAGCAAACTACCACTTTGTCTGAAAAGAAAATTTTTTGATCAGTGTGTCCTGCCTGCTATGACATCATACGGAAGTGAGACCTGGACACTCACATCACAGTCATTTCAAAAAATTCGAGTAGCACAGAGGGGAATGAAAAGATGTATGATTGGCATTACTAGACGGGATAGAAAGACCTGCACATGGATCAGAGAACAAACGAAAGTGAATGACATCATTGGAAGAAAGCAATTGAAATGGAAGTGGGCAGGCCATGTAGCGAGGCGATGGGACAAAAGATGGACCAGGGCGGTCCATCCGGCAGGTATTAATTCTATTTTTTTTTGTATAATAAAAATTGACAAAATATAGCATTTTGTATTGTGCTCATTATCATTTAACAGCCTGCAACCATTTCGGCATTAATTCTATTATGTTTTTGATAGATTACTTGATATATAATACCATATTGATCCTTTATTTGATTGATCCATAATACAGTTTTTAAAGAACGTATGTTTTTATTTGTATTTTTAAAAAATATGAATGGATTTATGGCACTTTTTGATACAAATGGTTTAGGTTTTTGTGGTTAGAGATGCGTCAGCAACTTACATGCTGTTTAACCGCCGACAACATCAGTCAACACCCCACCTCAGGCTCTCAGCCTTTGGTTTATCGACTGGCGAGTGACCAACGTAGAATACTCTCAGAAGGTATCCAGTCTGATCCAGCCTTTAACTGGCGGGACTGTAAGCTAATTCCTTGTCGGATTTTACACTCTTGCCTAGAAACAATCACAAACATTTAAGTGTATGCAAATTTAAGTATTAACAAATTCCACATAATATTATATCCGGGAATTTGGAATCCAATCAATGGTTACTAAATTTCCAGTCCAAAGATATATACTTCTATAATTGGAATGGTATTTCGAGAATTCAGCACATTGTTATTTTTTCTCCACATAGCCATCGGAACCAACAAAACAAAACCTGCTTCTGTTGGTAAAAATGATTGATTTCCAAAACTCTAAAGGAAAATGTATGTATTTTTTTCTGAATGATTAAGAGTTTCTTTCGGCCATTCCTCCATCTATTATATATGCGAAATTATGTAAATAATTTCTTACAATGCTATGCGTGACGTTCACTCAAGAATAAGAAGCAATATCACTGGTTACTTTCTGAGTTGAAATGAAGCCATTGAAATATCTTTCTCCGATGGCCGTCCTTGTATCTTCAATATAGCCAATTTTTTTCACAATGTAATATGAGATTTGAAAATAAGCAATGATACTGTTTATTGTTTAAATGATTGTGACGTATTCATATATTTTTTCTATATTGGGTTTTTCGCTGCGATCTAAAACTGAAAAAATATCAAAAAACAAAAACAAATTTGTGTCCGTTTTGTTTTTTACCCATTGATTATTTACATAAGAACATCTATTTCTGATATTTCTTGAGTTTTAGATCATGACAAAAAACCCAAAAAGAAAAGAAGTAAATGATAGTGTTGGCATAGTGTTCAACAATTATGACAATACTGGTGACTTCCCCTTTGGAGGGCAGGCAGGTCATCATCTGATGCGCATTCGACACGAGTTTGAACTTCCTAAAAATCGCTTGGTAACCCGTCGCAATTCTTTTCCTGAACAAGAGCCCCAGTTTTATTGTGGTTTAAGGCATTCTCAGAAGGCCGAGACTCGATGGAAAATGGATCTCGTTACAGAAGGTATTGATTGCAAGAAGTAATGAAAATATCCACATAATCCGGAATCTTGTATGTTCTGATCGTCGGTTGCAGTCTGAATAATCGAAGAAGAGGTAAATTTGAGTCACACAGCCGTTCGACGAAAATGGTTCCGATGCATCAGATGATGGCCTATGTAACCTCCAAGGGAAGCCAACAGTGTTGCCAGATCGAACGCTACGCCACTAGCCTTATTGTTTTATTTACACACCTCGTATACTATAGATAAAGTAAGCTTTAAATTTTTGGCTTTATAATATAATAATTTATCATACTTTCATGCCATTTTTTTTCAAATTTATAATTGCTGCACATGTCTCTAAAGGTAGCTTCGACTTTTTCTAGTGATAGTGCCGAGTACAAGTGATAGTGCAAGTGTATTTGTGGGTATAGTGCAAGTATAATTATTGGCACCTATGCCAAAGTTTTCGCCGAAACCACCGATGAGGCGCGAGTAACGAGGCAGACCCGGAGACAAAAAAAGCTCGAGCTTTTCGAGACAAAAACAGCTCGTACAGTCCGAAAACAGCAGCATGTTGAAGAATACCAACTTTTCAAAGAGGCTGAAGGTCTATTATATTCATCTGGGATTGCTGATTGATCGATAAGTCACTAAAACTAATCGTTTTATCGTACTGAAACTCTAAACGCGATTATCTCGAAACTGTGTTTTCAAAAACTGTCGCTATGTAACTCAAACAATTATTGATCGATTTGGCTGAAATTTTGGAAGGCTTTTCTCTATATCATTATCGGAAGGATATACCTAAAGTTTTAAATATTTAGTGTAAATAATCTACCTTTTTGGGATAAAAATATCGACAAAATAGAACAACATTTAAACATTTTTTGTTTTAAAGCTTACTTAATTTTTAATTTAATACTTTTTTATAGTGTTATATGTTTATAGGTTTCCCGTGCTTATATCAGAAACAGAAAACAATTTGTTTTTTTTTTTGTTTCAGATGAATAGAAAAAGAGTGACAAATGCAGCACTTTTGGAGTGCGCCACAGACGCCCGAAAAAAATTTACTGAGCCGCGATTTTGTAAAAAAACTAAAAAAACATTTTTATACTATTCAAAGATCACATAAAATGATGTTAGAACTTTAAAATGATACAATTATTTTATCACATTTAAAAACACTCCTGAAAAATGGCTCATTTTGGGGCGTCTAAAGGGATTGCCCCCCTTAATTAATGTATAGTATAGCTTTTATTAATGTATAGAGGATAAAATTTAAAATAAAAAAAAAGAAAATTGAGAATTATCGATTTGTTCAAATACTTTTCCTCCTGTTGTATGTACTATCGTAAAAATTCTTTAGAAAATTGATTTTTATTAAGTGACATTATTGTATCAAAGTAGATTGTGAAAACAATATAATTTGCATCAATGAATGAGATGCATTAAGGGAAAGTAAACTTAAACAATTGACCACAAACGTGTATTTTTAAATAATTGTTTTTACTGGAGAATACAAATTGATTTCAGTTTTGTTTTCTACTTCATCGTAAATAAATATTGCCTCTAAAGGGGAATAAATCAGCAAAATTAACTGTTTAAATATTATTTTCTCAAGAAAAATAGGTCAAAATAGGTTTGAAATCCATGTTTGCAAATTTTAACTGCATTAAAATTTATGATATATGAACACTGACTATAATTTATTTTCAACAAAACTATACCATAATTAAAGCACAATATAAAAGTTAAAAAAAAAATAGTTAAAAGAGTGACTATTTTTTTTTTAAACTTATATATTATATTGTGCTTCAATTATGGTATAGTTTTGTTGAAAATAAATTATAGTCAGGGTTCATATATCATAAAATTTAATGCAGTTGAAATTTGCAAAAATGGATTTGTTCAAATACGTTTTTATTATGAAATACAGAATTCGACGCATTATTGTGCCACATATGTGAAATGTGTAAAGCAGCAAGGGGCAGATAACTGACATAATATTATTTTATAAATTTAATGCTTAAATTACAATTTTCGAATTAAATAAAAATGTAAGTAGACATCTCATTAAATAATTTTTTAAAACATTCTCATTGAAACGCCCAGCAGCTCTATATTCTTATTGCTTCAGTAAATTCATGACAAATTTCCACTTTCAATCACTTTCCAGCTGATGACAGAAAAAAATCAGTACCCAATTCTGCTGAGTCGACAGGTTTCATTTGCTATTCCATTAAGAGATGATGAAATAATCAGTAGAGGGATGTTGGTTGCGTCAACAGACTCCAAAAGGAAACATTCTGATTTGAACTACTGCATAATTTATTAAATTTAATATTTAAAGTAACATAGTACATTTTTGATTATCAATGATAGACGAAAACTTACAAATACACAAAAAAAGCGATTAAAATTAATAAGGCAGTCATTTCTGAATACATTTAAGAATTAGTATTCTCTGATGATAAACTAAGTATTTATTCGAGGTCAACCGTACCTACTATCTGCTAGTCTATTCAATTCACTCACATAAACTAAATCCGTTTAAGAATAAAAAAAAACTATGTAGCTAAAAATAAAAAAAAAAACCGATGAAAGAGTTAAACTCTGTGTAACTTTTTCATCCAAATTTTCTGAAATTAAAATACCTATGATTAGTAACAAAATATTCCGAATGCAATGAATTCTTACTATTGCAACCACCTTTAATATTTTTTTTCTTTAATTGGGTTTTTCGCCACTATCTAAAACTCAAAAAATAAATTTGAAAATAAATTGAGACATTTGTCTCCGTTTGGTTTTTTGTTTTTACCCGGTGATTCTTTCTTTACATAAGAATAGGTATCTTTGATATTTTTTGAGTTTTAGATAGTGGCGAAAAACCCAAATAAAGGAAAACAAATATATGAACCACGACACAATCATTCAGACATATTCACCTTTAATAAGTTTACTGCCAATTTAATTTTGAAATAAAATACGTATACTGTTATTAACGTCATAAGTTGTCATTGTCGTAAGCTGTCATTAACTTTAAAACTCAATGCTTGTTAAGGAGCAACATTAGCTGTGATATTTAAGGCATCAGCATTATAATACGGTGGGTTAATGTGGAGCGGGTCCGATTCCCGTACTAGGCAAAAAAGTTTTTCTAAAATTCTGGGAATGTTTCTAGGCAAGAGTGTAAAATGTGAGGAATCACCTCCCAGTCACGCCAGTTCGAGGCTGGGTAAGGCCGAATGCCTTCTGAGAGGTTATCTACGTTGGTCACTCACCAGTCGGGTAGGCTTTCCGAGATACTTTTGGTTAAGCATAAAACCAAGGATTGATAGCCCGAGAGGGGTGCTGACCGGGATTTTCAGTAGCTGATGACCGTGGTTCCGAACCCATGTTAAGTTGTATGTCCAGTCGTTAAATAGCCTTATCAGTTGCTGATGCGACTCTAACCCCAAAACTTTACTTGCTTGCTAAGTGAGACCCATAACTCTATTCACACGTCTTTCTGTTTTTTTGACAAATTTGGGTAACCTGTGTGCGGAGATACAAATTAATTTAGATCTTGACTTCGAGTTAAAAAATTGTGTTGCTTGATGCTATACGGGAGTCGTGTGAAAGGTGCTCAGTCTGACAAAAACATAAGATTTTTGAATGTAGTCACCTTGCAATTTAATACTTTTAGACCAATTATGATCCACCAATACCTTCAATATAATGCAATTCGTCCAACTTTGCAAAGAATGCGGTTATCGGAGCTTTGACCTCATCATTTGAAATGCATTTTTAGCTATGGAGCCATCTTGAATTGAGATCTCTTATCGTGTAGTATTTTTTTTTATGATAAATTATGAAAAAAAATCAAATGGTTTTATGGCATTGTAAGTAGTAATTCCAAGCAATGGAATTTAAGAGGAAAATATATAGTAAATTCAATTAAGTCACAAAAAACATTTAAAACGTTGAAGTGCAAAAAAGATCGAAATCGGAGATCAGCCTCATTGGGATATGTTGCGATGAAACTTGAAGCCCTACTTTAAGCTAATCTATCAACAAGCACTAGAAGATTATCTGATCTGTCTGAAACCAGGAAAACGAATATATTATCATACGCAGTTTGGTATTAATTAACAAGAGTATACTTACGTATGATGGTTAATAATTCTTATTTTTTTTAAGGGATAGTGCAGGAAACAAGGGTCGGTTCACAGTCTAATGTTTTATTTGTTGTTGTCATTTTGTCACACACACGTCATTTTGTTGCTACGACAGTATTTTTCCGAACGCCACTGATGTTTAAACGATTTCGAGTTAGCGTCATATTTTTTCAAAATTTACAAAAATAATTTTACAAAAACATATAGAGTTTCGAGCCAAATAGAGAACATTTGCCCAGGTCAACCGAAAAAAAATGTGATGTCGAATTGCAAGCATTGTTATGCAAACTTAACAACAAATGACAGAGAGGTTAAGTGTTACGCCCTGAAACACTTGTAATCATCTGCATGCCATGGGAAAGAACCAGAAAGCACCGAAAATGGGTTCCACATCAGCTGAACAACAGACAGATGGAAAAGCCAAAAAGGGTATGCGAAGTTTTGCTTTCTCGGCATGAAATAAATACTTTTTGCATCGGATGGTGACTGGAGGCGAAAGATGGATATATTTCGAGAACCCAAAATGCAGAAAATAGTGGGTTAACCCAGGACAACCATCAACATCGATCGCAAAACCGAATCGCTTTGGAAAGCAGACAATGCTGTGCATTTGGTGGGATCCGAAGCGCGTCGTGTACCATGAGCTTCTGAAACCAAATAGAACAGTTACCGTAACAACTTGAATCATGCATTGATCGATAAGCACTCAGAGTGGGCTACAAGACAGGGTAAAGTGATTTTGCAGCATAACGCCTTGTCAAACGCATAGCGAAAGCGGTCAGAGACATTGGTTGGCCCCTTCCGATTACCAGTTGTCTTCATGTC
The DNA here is from genome assembly GCA_031761425.1 of Cosmopolites sordidus. NCBI lineage: Eukaryota > Metazoa > Arthropoda > Insecta > Coleoptera > Curculionidae > Cosmopolites > Cosmopolites sordidus. Next base: position 126,896 of record JARFXV010002006.1, read on the forward strand.
AACAATTACCTAGATGTCGGGAAAATTGTTTGATGACGGTACGGTTCTTCGGGGAGAGAATCCGCAAATTGCTAGAGAGATGGGAAAAATGTGAAACTAGCGATGGCACATACTTTGAATAAACCATTTTTTACCTTTATCCCAAATTAAGTATTTTATTTAAGAAAAAACAAAGATTTATTAACCCTCACACCTGGAAAAACGCCAGAACAATTCAGTGGTCAAACAGGATCAGTTCTCAAACAAGGCCGTGTCGTATGTTTGGCGGAATTTTGAGGACGTAATTTACTTTAAGCTGCTTCCAAGCAAAGCGACCAAGAGCAATCGCCAAACCAAGAGCAATAGCAGGTTTTGGTCCAAATTAGGTAAAAGACAAATTAACGTAAAGCATACGTTTATTGCATTTAAAAATAAAAGCTGTTATTAACCACGATAGAATCGAAAGGGTTTTATGTTGAAAAATGATTTATTGATGATGGTATTCGTTGGTGACGTTCTGGTAATTTAACATGTTTATATTAATATACATTTCCATGAAGGTAGTCAATGTGTTTCAATGACTCTTTGTGGATCACTTTAACTGACAAAACGGAATATATAATAATCCGAATATACGGAATATATATTAACCCTTATATAAACGATAAGTTTTTTTAAAAACCCGAAAATCTTAACGTCGCGCGTTGCTTTATGTTGCTTCACCGAGGTTTTCTGAAGAGAGCCATAAACCAATCATAAAACAAACACGTCAAGCAAATGACTATTGTGAACCAATTTAAAATAATTGTCCCCGATTTGTAATATATCGTTCAAAATATTTTTGAACGTTATATTACATGAATATAACGAAATGAATTTTGTCCGTTATCATTTTTAAATCAAAAATTCTGTTTCCATTTCCATTTCCACCTGTTTATTATAAACAAACCTACTTTAGTGCAAAAATAAATCCTTACTTTCATTATAAATAACCACAAGTGCATTCTGTTGTAAATAATGTGAGACTATCTTCTAATTAGATATACTTAAATAGAATTGATTATATTTAAATTAAAGTCCAATCAATATCATCATCTGCAAGATTTGGAAAAAATTGCTATAATGAACTTAACTATAGTATAAAGTGGTCCTCGGTCAACAAACATTTTTTAAGTAAACATCCATTCATTTTTTGTAAAAAAAAATCTTGTTAATATAAAAATAATCAGTGTGCTATTTTCACGAAGATATATATGAGGTCGTTGGCAAAAGTTTGGACTATTCACAACGTTTCTTCAATTCGACCACATATTGTTCAATTCTTCTAATGTACGAGACTTATCGTCATACACACGTTATTTAAAGTACTCCCAAAAATAAAAATCACACGTTAGAATTCGATGGCTGATGAGATAACATCACCAAAGCAAGAAAATTCTGGATTAAGAAAGGTAGCTTGAACGATATCAATGAATGTCGTTCGAGCCACATTTCTAGCGGAATGAGCAGTAGAACAGTCTGGTTGAAGCCACACATATCCCTTGTTGATTCCTCCAGGGTTTAAAAATGTTTTCTTACATGGTTACGTAGCGAGATGAATTAATAACGATTACTGTGGCTCTATGTTTAAAAAAAATGGCCCGAAAATTCCGGAATTGCCAATACCACATCACACAGATGTTTTTAGACTATGTAGTGTCTCTGTGCACTGTAGTGTCATGTTTTTAGTCTTTGGTGCAATTCATGGAGATTTTGTGAAGCACAGAATCGACAGTTTTGGTTATTTACCACAATATTTAAATGAAAATGAGCTTTATCGCCCATGACGATGGTCAAATCTTCGTTTCTTCAAATATATTAAGTACTTTTTGAGCAAATGACGACTTTTAGACGTTGTTGATGGTACCTTTCACTCTTGAACAATCATCAATTTATAAGGCTGAACGTTCAAATCCTTATGTAAAATACGCTTTATAGATGCTCTTACTCAGCCCCATGCAGAAACATGCCGCCGAGCATCTTTACAAAATAGTTCCCATCACTTTACCCACATTCCATGGTGTGCGCGCCGATTGAGAAGCATCAAGTGGTTTTGTTTACATTAATGAACTCTTCATTCCAATGTTATTAGCTCTGCATAAGCACTGCTCTCAAGTTTACAGCGACATGCTAGATACTAAAAAGTATCGTAGGGAGAGTCGATAGACACCTGTCGTAAAAACATTCTCCCTCTACTAGAAAAGTACTAACTATTTAAAAAATAGGTCCGTTTCCCATGGATCACCTTGTATGACTCTAATTAGTAATAACTGTCACTACTGAACTAGTTAACGGGAAAAGTAGAGTTCCCTTAATTAACAAGAAAAATCGATAACGTTTCTAATAAATAATTACAAAATATGATAAAATTACTTACCAATTACAGTAGTTTGGATTAGAATAAATCTGAAAAAACGAACTCTTGGACTGTTAGACCAAATAAAGTTGTCTTGGGTTGGACAATCTTCCTCGGTAATTGAAAAATGTTCGCCTGTAAGAAAAACTTTCCTCAAATTTTATATCCTCATTTCCAACATAATCATAGAAAACATTAAATAACCTCAAAAAGTGCATAATTAATTTCATACTTAATTTGTAATTAGTGAATTTTGTGTTACAATGATTCTAGTGCATAGCTGATGACTACATTTTTTGCACATTAGTTAACAAAAATGTTTTCATACTGTACGGAACAGAGTATACAGTTTATTTAAAGTTACTCTGAATACGATATTTTTTTCAAAATTTTTTTTCAATTTTCAACAAGAATTAAAGTCGCATGACCATCGTCAAAGTTGTAAGTTAGTAAAATATACTGACCTTAAAAGTCAGTAAGAATTTAAAAAAAAATATATTTTACTATGAGGTGTTTTATTTAAAATATGCAAATAAATCTCCCGCAAAGTAATTTCAATAAAATTATACAATAAAAAATTTTTTATTGAATTATTGCACAGTGAGATGGAAAATTAAATAATAAAGAGGTTACAAAAAAAAGAGGCTGCATAATAAAAAATATTTATTTTCCTCCAATTTAATGCTCTTACTCAAACTATAATATTTATTAAAATAATGGGTAATATTTTTTCCGAACTTTCGCTAGGGGTCTATGTCAAAGGAACTGTGAGTTTGGGCGCCTATAGTGTCAAAATCATTCAGTATAGTCAGGCAAATCATCACGTTTAGTATCAGAGCAACGCATGCAAATTGTCGACATTTATTATCAAAGTCAGCGTTGTGTGCAAACTTATAGAGCACTTGAATTTTATGATGGACATAATCTCCCAACAGAACGATGTATTTGCTGAATTATCGACAAATTCCGAACGCATTTCACGCTACTTGATATTAAAATAAAAACAAGACAAAAAACTTTGCGTTTCGAAAAAAATATCGCCGCTATTGCAGTGCCGGCAGTGTTGATGAAGATCAAAATGTATTAATGCGTCGTCGATCGCAGGAAACTGGGCTTTGTTATTCAACTACCTGAAAAATGTTGCGTAAAGATCTTGGTCTGGTGCCTTATCCTAAAACCCAGTGCCCTGTCTCAGAACTCAAGACGCAAGATCATCGCTTGTATCGTACTTTTGGCGCATGGGCTAAGAATCAATTGCAACTTGACCCAGAATTTAACCGTACAATTTTGTTCAGAAACGAAATTGTTTGACTAATTGGTTACGTTAATAAAGAAAATTACCGCATTTGGGGTGAAAATAATTAATGGGTTTACGTTACCATTAATGGGGATTGTTACAGAGCGATGATCAATGATAATTTAATTCCGAATTTAAATGGTATTGATCAGGAAGAAATGTTCCAACAGGACGGCTCTACACGGCATACAGCCAATGCAACAAACGATTTATTGAGGGAACAATTCGGTGAAATTATTTCGAGGAACGGACCAACTTCATACGATTTAAAGCCTTTCGATTATTTTCTTTGGGGTTATGTTAAATCTTTAATCTATGCCGATAAACCTGCAATTATTGACGCCTTGAAAGCCAACATAACTCGGACAATTATGGACATAAGACCACAATTGCTTGAAGCAGTGGTCGGAAAATGGAATGACAGAAAGCGCTTTGACAGAAGTAGCCACGCCCGACATTTGTCGAAAAATTGTTTTCAAACATCAATGCCATCAATGCCAAACATCAATGCCATTGAATGATATTTCAGATAAAATAAATAGTTTCATGGTATCTAATTTGGTTGTTTTATTTGAATTTAAAGTTCAGACGCACCCTATATAAAAAGACACTTTCGGTACCCAAGTCAATATCTTATAATCACAACTCGTACAACAAATTTCTTAGATTCAGTAACAATACCCTTGCACTTCAATACCTTTAGACCAATGATGTTTTAACTTTTTAAAACTTTCATTATAAGTTACGGAGTTTTGAAGCAACAACTCAGAGACGTGTGTGCAGCTGCATCATTGTTGTGAAATAGCACTTTCTTTTTAGCGAGATATGGACGTTTAGCCTGAATAGCAGCAGTGACCTTGCCTTTTGCTAGGTAGTCTATGGTCAAAACTTTTCCTGCTGATGGACTCGTTTTGGCTATTTTTAGAGGACTTCCTCCTGCTCCCACTCACTACTTGGACTGCTGCATCGTTTCTGGAGTACAATGACGAATCCATGTTTTATATATTGTTATAAAATATCGAATAAAGTTCGCAGACTCTAAACACTCTTGAGAATTGTTCATTCGAATACTAAGCTAATTGAAAATTCGCGAAGCGGAAATGATAAAACAAGTTTATAGTTGAAACAAATGACTTTATTCTTCCACATATTATTCGTTAAACTCTATACATTTTTTCCAGCGGTTCTCTATTTCATTTATTCCATTTCTGAAGTGATTTTCTGGAAGTCCTTTAAAATACTCACCTACGGCTGCTAAAACTTCTTCATTTGATGAAAAACGCTTGCCATTTAGGATTTTTTGTGGTTTGGATCTCTATGAAAGTGTGAGTGAGTCAGATCTGGTGAATATAATGAATGCTCCAATAATTCGTAGTGTAACTACGAATATTCAATTAGGCCATTGCAAGTTCACTTCTGTGGGACGGTGTATTGTCTTGATGAAAAATGATTTATTATTATTCGCTAAACCATTCGATTATATTATCTTCGCTAAACCAGGTCTTTTCTCGCGAATTTTTACATCCAACTGATCTAAAAGGTTTAAGTAATACTGCCCTGTTATTGTCGTACCAGTTTGAAGGTAATGAATTAATAAAATGCTTTTGCAAAAAATTGATGTCATAACCTTTTTGGCCGATTTTGACCACTTTGGCTGCTTCGGAGCTGAACAAGCGGGTTCAATCCAGTCTGTGATTTGTTGTCGCATTACAGGATTACAGTGGCAATCCCAAGTCTCATCCATAGTTACAAAACGATCTTTAAAATCTATTTTAGTTTTTCGAAAAAGATCCAAATGTTAGTTAGAAAGTTTTACTCGAAATCGTTTTTGATCATAATTTAACAAATGCGGCCACCGGTGCACATGGCTTGCTCAAGCCCAATTCCTTTTTCAAAATATGAAGCAGATGTCCATGGCCTTAACAATTTCACTCAGTCAATTGTCTGACATCCATAACCATATCATATATAAAATTACTTGTTCAGTAGTTGCACTTACTGGACCAGAACGAGAATCATCATCCAGACTTGTACGACCACGTTTAAACTCACCTGCCCATTTACAAACCAATGTTTTTGAAGAAGCGGACTCCCCTAATACATTTACCATAGCACTATGAATTTTCATTGCCTTTAAACCATTTTTATAAAGAATTTAATTACTGCACGATTTTCAATATTTTCCATTTTAAAAAATACTGATACGTTTATTTTAAGCTGATGTATTTATATGAATCAATTGACAGGTCGACTTGAAACTTCACATATGTTCATATAAAGAATGAAACTTCACAATGTAGTAGATTATATAGTTCTTTTACTGCTTTACAGGTGTCGCTCCGCGAACTTTTCAATTAGCTTAATATTTGCTCCACTGTTAACAAACCCGACACCCATCGAAGGGAAAGCTTTTTTATACCCAAAACATTATGTACCATAAAATGTAGCACACGTGGGTCTGTAGAGATGTTTACAACGTTAGCACACTTGCGTATCTTCAGTTACCGATTACTTAATTCGAGATTGTGGATTTTTGTGACGATTTTGTCGGGGGTAACTTTTTTGGGCGTCTCGAGCATTCATCATGTTGGATAACCACGGACAACCACGTTTAAATTAAGCAGAATAGTTATTTATTGTGGAAAAGGAATAACAAGGATTCTCAAAATAAAATAAGACTTGTTTTGTACATTCGTCGAAGTTAAACCCAACAAATAAATAAGTCAAATGATTATTTTATCAATTTTTTAGAAAATGTCAAAACTACACTTTACTCAATCGTAACAAATAAGCAACTAAACGCACGCCATCTATCGAGCATACTTGTCAAATATCCTAGTCATTTGGTTATAGTTGCGCAGTCTATGTCAGATCGATAACTATTTAAACGACCTTCACATATCATTTATTTCATTAGCTTTTGACATAAACTAAATAATTTTATTAAAATCGAGTGCCTAACATTTTCGCAACATTTTATTCAGAATCGATTTTAATTTAATATTTTATAATTGCTAGCAACTTTATCAATTGACAATACTGTATTTACATAGACTTTCAATACATACCTATATTTTTATTAGTAATTCTAAAAAGTAATTAACTGAAGACCCTGAACTTTATTGTCTGCGAAAACTATTAAGTAAAAACAACTTTGTTGACAAGCGACGAGTAAAAAAGAATGGAAAAAATAACACTTTCAACAAAACTCATTACGTCGAAAACAAAGGTTGAATAAATTACACAAACATTAATTTAGCTGTGGCAGTTGTAAAATCGATTTCTTGGTATTCCTTTCTTCTTCTTTTTGCTTTATGACATCTTATCTATCACCTTCGTTTATAATTGTTAGGCAGGGGTCGCTAACCCATCGATCACGAGCTACCGGTAGCTCGCGTGGACAATTTCGGTAGCTTATATACTAATTTAGGTATCTTGTACGTCGAAAATGTGTTTCCATTATTGCATTAAACAAGTTTTACAGCTCCTTCTATGTGAATATTATTAAAGTAGCTCAACAAATTGAAAATATTGGCGACACCTGTTGTAAGGTATTTTTTTTGCTAAGATCATTCCTGTGTTTATATCGTATAAGCAAGTATTTATGTTAAAAATTTATAAATATAAATTCGTTCAGATACAAAACAAATACATGTATAATACTTTTCTTCCGAAATCTTAAGGCATTTCATCCATTTTAATCATATTTCCTTATTCGCAGCAGAAGAGCCTTTCTCTTAGCTATCATTCGTTAATGAATATGGTTGGAACATTCCTTTTTAATATAGTGGCACCAACAGGCGTTTTATAAAGTTTGTTGATAATTATAACTTTCAATTTTGCTTGTTAGTGATAGCCACGGATCTAGCAGCATTGTGATAACAATATGTAAATATGTGATAACAATATGATAATAATATGTAAAATGTAAATATTTTTTTATAATGAATTCACGCTTTATGTATTGACGTGTCTGAGAATTCACAGCTTGGAATGTCGGTCTTATAATTTCTTGTTCCATCGAAAAAATGGAAAAAAAAACAATGTATAATATAAAGTGATATAAAGAATTGTTTTCAATTTATTGACAATTTATAGCCAGGTCCATCATTGGTAGATCAACTGAAGAAAAGGTGGGAAAATGTGGTGAAAAATGACCACATGAAAAAAAACAAGTTGCTGAAATTTTTCGAAATGGTTGTTAGTCGAAATGTAATATTTATTAGTAGATGAAATTTATTGAGCAACTTACTGGCGCGTTGAAATCTTGTAGTAAGGATTTCTTAGAAAATTTTGAAAAATGAATGCAATTGTTTTCTTCAGAGAATATACTTCATTCTATTGTTAAACAACCCTGAAAATTTCTAATTTGGGATATAAGTGGTCTACGAGCTGTGAATTTTAAAGATCTTCAAATTCTCTACGTCATTTTTATGATATTATTCTTACTTTCTTAAAGTTTACGTAATGAATCAATACTAAACAAATTATTTTACTTGTTAGTGATTTAGCTACAATCCAATGGGAAACTTTAACTTGTTTAACAAGTACTTCGAGTACTTTTAGTAGAATCTTAATCATAAAATTTGTTTTTTGACTTTAGATTGACTTATTAGACTTACTTAGACTTGATCCAAAATCTGCCAACCCGCACTAGACCAACGTGGCAGATTACGGTTCAATCCCCCAACGTGGCTTTACAATTTCAAACACGGCCCTCATTCTCGGGAGGCTAAGGGGCAACTACCTACGGCAGCAGGAAGATCTGCTCCAAGGCACAGGGTGCTAAGAATCACCGGGTTAGGTTAGGCTACCATTGGATTTTGAATATTGGAACTCTTAATATTGGGACAATAAAAACGGATGAACGACTGGAATAACTGTTGATCGCGCTTGGCAGCATACATTGGGATATGAATGGACGATGTGGGGGAATTGGATTCCTTATTAACCGAAAGTTGAAGGATAGAGTCATAAAATTTGAAAGTACACTTGATCGACTAGCCCAATGTGTCATTCAGTTGAATAAAAAGTTCTCTTCTTCAAATCGTCCAAGCAAATATTTTATGATGATGTGGCCCAGCTTCTAAACAACGAAAAGAGCAGGTACAACATCCTGATGGGTGAATTTAATACCATAATTGGAAAAGCAAGAACTGGTGAAAATGCACCTTGCCCATATGGAAGCGGCGAGCGGGACAATAGATGTGACAGATTGGTTGATTTTGCTGAACGACAAAAACTGTATATTATGAACTGTTTTATAAGAAAAAAATCAGCAGCAAATGGACATGGTCCAAATGGTCAATCTGGTCGCGCAAGTGAAATGAACAAGTCAAACAATAAAATAATATTTTTCAACTGTACTATCTTTAACCGTTTTCATGTCGGAAGTGACTATAGAATGGTACGAGGAAAGGTTAGGACAAACTGTTGAAGAGAACGTACAAGACTGGTAAGACCGAAGAAGGGCAAAGTTAATTCTGGGAAGCTGTTGCAGAGAGGCAGAGATTTTGAGATGGTTTTGCCAAACCGCTTTGCTGTGTTGAAAGACCCAGAGGTGATGGAAATAACAGATCAGAATGAAACAGCTGCTCCAATAGCACCAGCAGAAAAAAGTTTCAGTCAAAAATCTTCAACGAGACCATTGATTTAATGATACTACGGAGAACAATGACGAATGCAGGAAATCTTTCTGGCAGAGTCGAATACGATGAGCTTTGTAATACTATAAGAGATCATATTCAAGAGAAAACGCATCGGTTCAAGATTCAGCTAGTGCAAAAAAAAACTAGAAGAAAACAAGGGAATAAACAAAACTAAAAACAAGCAGAGAAATAAAAGGACACAAATGTTTGCCTATATGCGTCAGGATGGCACAGTGTGCAGGGAACGTACAGAAATATTAGAGCTTATTAGAAGCTTTTATTCAAAGTAATATGAACATCAGAACCAGTCAAAGACAACAATGCCCACGGAAGAGCAAATGCCAGATATTCTGTTAGATGAAGTGACGAATGCTATAAAAGTGATGAAGAATGGAAAGACTCCAGGAAACGACAGTGTAACGGTCGAAATGTTAAAAGCTGGTGGTCGAACTATACATAAACTACTATCAAAATTGTTCAAAAAAATGCCACAAAGAACAAAAATATTACCCAACCTACGGAAAAATGCTAAAGTCATTCTTCTTCATATGAAAGGAGCCCAAAAAGATTTAAAAAACTACCGCCTAATAAGCCTCCTATTAGTAATGTACAAAGTTTTCACCAAGACAATATCTAAAAAAATATTAGGAACACTGAATGACGCACGGAGACCAATAGAGAAGTATTCAGCAGCATTCAGAAGTGGATTTGGTACAGTGGATCATATCCAGGTTGTCCATCAGGCCACAGAAAAACACAATATATATACCATGCTACTGTGATTTGCATTTATTGACTAAGAAAAATCATTTTATTCAATATAAAAGCAAGCTATAATAGATGCATTGCTTAACCAGAGGATAGACAGAGCTTATGTGAACCTACTGGGATCCATGTATGATGAAGCTGCAGCCACAGTTCGCATGGATGATCTTGAAGTTAAAATTAATGTAGAACGAGATGTAAGGCAGAGTGACTCAATATTACTTGTTCTTTTCTCAGCCTGTCTTGAAGAGATATTCTGTTATCTGGATGTGAAACAGGATTGAATAAAAATCAATGGTGCATACTTAAGCCACTTTAGATTAGCAGATGATATCGTTGTCCTGCCACAAAATCCTCATGAACTACAAAAACATATACAAGACCTGCAAAGGCGGGAGAACCATTTGGCTTTAAAATAAACCTGAAAAAGAGTCAGGTTATGTTCAACAAATTTTCTGACAATAGAATAATTTTTATTTTAGGAAGGGATTATGGACCACTACATATATTTTGGGAAAATTATTTCAATGAAGGGTGATACTGCCCGGGAAATGGAACGAGGTGTTAAATGTGGCTGGCAGGCATTTGGCATTTCAACATAGTGTTTAAGAACAAACTCCCACTTTTGTCTGAAGAGAACATTTTTTGATCAGTGCGTGCTGCCTCTTTTGACATAAGGAAGTGAAACACGGACAATCACAATCAGTTCGGGTAACACAGAGGGGAATGGAAAGGTGTATGCTTGACATTACAAAGCGGGATAGAAATACCTGTCATGGATCAGAGAACAGACAAGAGTATGTGACATTATTGGAAAGGTAAATCAGTTGAAATGGAGGTGAGCAGGCCATGTAGTGAGGCGATGTGATGCGATGAGAGAAGGACCAAAGCAATCCTGGAACATTGCAAGGACCTTATTAAAATAGCCAGACGGAACTGCACATTCCTTGGAATCCTTGTAACTGGTGATGAGACTTGGAGCTTCGGTATTATTCTTGGAGAATTCGTTCCACAGGCTTAAAATGTCACTGGTAAATATTATCCCGTCCGGGAAGTTGGATATTGTTACACGGTAATGCATCATCTCACAGGACTGTCAATGTTCGTCAATTTTTAGCGGAAAAACAATGTATGCTTCAACATTCTCCGTATTCTCCTGATTTATCTCTGTGTGACAATTTATTGTTCCCGAAACTCAAACTGGATATAAAAGGAACGTTTTATAACAATGTTACACAAATTCAAGAAGCCGTGATGAGGGGAATTGAGGTGATTCCGAAAAACGACATAAAAACTATGTTAGCATTGGTTGAACATATCCAGCGGTGTATAGATGCGGAAGGGATATATTTTGAATAAAAATAAATAATATAGGCAAAATAACTAATTGCTTGCAAGTTAAGTAAGTTTGTAGTTAACTAAATGTTTTTAAAATATCACATTTTTTGAACTGACTGTCATATCTTATCTTTCCATAGTAGGTTATGTAATCTTATATACACAATGTTTAACCTGTTGATAAAAAAGAAAAAGGTGAACAAGTGAAATTAAAGCATTATTAAGAGTTGTGCAGTCGAACTTATGACCGGAAAAACACCAGTCGGTCACAAAACGGTTAATAGTGTTAATCAAACAACAAACGAAAAAAAAAACATCCAGCAAACAATCTCCATTAACACTTCCTGTACTTAAAGAATCTAAATATAATGACCTGTTATAGCATTTAATTGCCGAATACTGAATATAAAGCATTTTAAAATCATAAACGGTAGACGCAGTAGCGCTTCAACTCTATGATGCATTATAACTAATAGTATTTTACAGCCGTCAGCGCAACACTGAAAAAATGTAATTGATCCGACGTATTTCATTTATGGTATCTTCCGAAAAATATTGAAACTATCGCCGTAACAATTCTAATGAAGTGACGTGAAAGATTTTTGTTATTAAAATCAAATTTGTTTAATGAAGTCTTTAGAACTACATAATCTCATCTATGATAAAATCTAATTTTTTAAATGGTACAAAACAACTAATGAGAAAATGAAACAAACTAATATGATCTTACCGATAAGTTTTAAAAACTGCTCCAACGTTTCAGTATTTCTTTCGGTACAGGCAAATATAATGTCCTTGGTTCCACACCACTGACTAATAGTCTTCAAAGCTTGTATTAATGGATCAAATAGCTCAATGTCATACACAACGTCAGCTGCCAAAATCACATCAATATTACCAAGTTTCTTGGAAACTTCAAAGTCCACGTCTTGCCAGGGCAGATTTAAAACAGACAATGTATTTCCGCTATTCAGATTTAAGTTTAATGTTGTATGATTAACTAATTGTTTTCCATTACACTGGTCACTTGTATTTAACATGATGTTTTCACACAATGTTTTTAATACCGAACCATGGCAATCTGAAAAATAGAATTTTTTCGGTGAACATTCCAGTGTTGCAAAAAGTCCCGTCAGACCAATTCCTGATCCTAATTCTAAAATAGTCTTTTCCTCTAAATAGTGATTATTTTTCAATATCCATTCCGATAAAGCCAATGATGCCTGGAAAGATAAAAAATTACTCAATATTTGTTCTATGGTTTATTTTTTTAAGATATGATTATAGACGCATCGGCTCCTATGGTCATTTAGCCTCTATATTTCCCAATATTTCGAAATGCTCAATTACGATTGATTTGAACCACGGACCATTGACTTGCCAGGCAGGTACCAGCCCGCCTGACTACCGCGACCGGTGTTTCCAAATTTACTTATTTATTTAAAATAATATATATGTTATTGCAAAGAACTTGCAAAGACAATTGCAAAGAACTTGCGAAATATTTGGAACAAATACTAAACTGTCCTGAGCCCTTGAACAGGTTAGCAACACTAAACCCTGAACAAACAAACCCAGATTCATTACCACCGAATGAAGATGAAATAATTAGGCAAATCAAGAGGCTTAAAAATGACAAAGCTTCTGGTAAAGATGGAATCACTGCTGAACTTTTGAAATCCGCTGGTCCAGGTACAATCAAGGAAATAACCAAAATTATACAAGAAGTTTGTCGAACCGAACGGATTCCGGAAGATTGGAAAGATGCTCTAATCCATCCACTACATAAGAAAGGAGATAGAACGGATGTAAACAACTATAGAGCGATATCTCTTCTCCCAGTTTGTTACAAGATTCAATCTCAATGTCTACTAGACAGAGCACAGAGACAGTTAGAACCTAACATTGGTGAATATCAAGCAGGTTTTCGACCGGGCAGATCCTGCCCTGAACAGATTCTGAATCTAAAGTTGATTCTAAGACATCAAAAACTGTACAATAAAAATCTCGTTTGTACATTTGTGGATTTCAAAAAAGCATATGATTCTATTGACCGCGAATCTTTATTCCGAATCTTGAAAGAACAAGGACTAGATCTGAAAACGCTGGCAATTATTAAAGCAACATTATCTAACACAGGTCAGAAGTTAAATTCATGGGTGACATCTCAGAGCCCTTCGAAATTAAAACTGGAGTGAGACAACGGGATGGACTCTCGCCACTCTTATTTAACTGTCGGCCCTGAATATTGACCAGTCTATTAAACTGGGGGAACCAACATCAAAATTGATTGTCTGGCATTTGCTGATGATCTAGCAATTTTAGCTCAAGATGTATTAACGGCACAGAAACAGATTGAAATCCTAAAAGAAACAGCAGAAAAGGTAGGACTACAAATTTTCTTTGAAAAGACACAACATATGACCTGCAACAGAATAAGAACACCATTTCTAAAAACAAATTATGGTAACATCAGACGAGTCTCTCAATTCAAATATTTGGGTGAAATAATCATGGAAAATGGGTTAGAAAAAGTGGCCAATAAGGGTAGATATCAAAAAATGGCAACGGCATTGAGACTTACACAAAATATTTACATCAAAAAATGCCTATCTAAAAACACAAAACTGAGGCATTACAACATAGTTATTAAGCCAGAATGTCTATATGCTGCAAAAACGCTCATTTTGAATATAAAGCGGGACATCGAGGACATTGAAAAGAAGGAAAGAAAAATCATAATAAAAATCCTAGGCCCCAAACAAATAAATAGCACAACATACCGATTGCGATAGCGATTCGAGAAAACCAAGAAATCAAACAATACAAAGATATACATAGCGATATGAGAAAAAGAAGACTTACGTTTTACGGACACATAAAACGGATGAATCCGAGTAGGCTAACTAGACAAATAGTCAATTTTTATGAAAATAGGAGTAGAGCTAAAGTAGAAATAATTAAATGGATTACTGCAATTAAAGAGGACCTAAGATCAGCAAATATTACACAAAGTGAAATTCAGGATAGAGGCCGTTTCAGACACAAGGTTAACGTTTGGAAGGTTGGCCAGAGAGAAAAATGTAGGAAGACTGGAACAACTTGGTCTGACGAAAGAAAAAAAGCTCATAGCGAAAGAATGAAATTAGTATGGGCGGAAAGGAAGGCTAACAACAACAAGCGCCTCTAATTGTACTTCGCGTGGTCCACCAGAGCCCATACGTAAATAATAATATGTTACTTATTTGTTTAATCTAAAAGTTCGTTGAAACGTTACGTGTAGGACTGACAGTTTACATTTCAGCATGTTGGTATTTCATGATTTATTATTTTCCATGAATTCTTATCCAGTGTTAATCTTGTAGTAATCATATCAGTCTTGGACGTACAACTTAATTTTTTTTCTTGTGTTTTCGCTTCATATATTTATTTGGCTAATTTACATTCATTCTGTGAATGTGTCCTAGCCAGTTCAGTTGTTTCTCATCTATAGCTCTTTCTATTGGTTTCATTTCCATTTGTTCCATTACTGTCGTATTTCTTACTCTATCCTTTTTGTAATTTCCTGTATTTTGCATAGGAATCTCATTTCTGCACCTCTAATCCAACTTTTATCTTTCTTCAGTATCTTTTTTTGTCCTAGGAATGTTATTTTTAGGGTATTTATAGTTTGCCTATTTTCCCGAAACGAACGAAAAAATCGTTCGTTTCACCGTCCATTTTTCCATTCTCTTCTATTATTCTGCCTAAATACTTGTAGTTTTTGACATGTTCCATCACTCTCTCATGGAGAACAATTTAATGTTTAATTTATGTGCCTGCAATTGGTTATGTTGTAGTTTCTCTTCAGAATATGCCATTAGGGCCATGTTATCAGTAAACAGTAATTCATGTGTTGTGACTGTTTTCATTTCTGTAAAACCTATTTTTGTATTCTTGCATTTTGCTTTGCTATTCCTTACATCGTCAATAACTACAAAAAATGCTAGTGGACTCGACGACCAGTATGCAGCCATGTCCCAAATTTTGTGGATTTATCGTTACATACTTTATTCTGATGTTGTATAAGGTCTTGATAACTTCTATTACTCCTCTTCTATATAGAGTTTTCCGAATTTATCGAATGGTTTTTTTCCGGTTAATGAAACAAATATGGATTTTAGTTTCTTTTCTAGGCAGTTTTTCTCCTAGTTGTCTAATTGTGTGCTTCTACCCTTTCTAAAACCATGGAGTGGTTCCTCTAATGTTGCTCTTCATTTTTCTCTCAGCGTATTCTTATTATTCTGGTAAATATTTTTCCTGGTAAACTTGTTAGTGTTATCCCTCTGTAGTTATTACACTCTTTGATATATTCTTTTTTAAACAAGTGCAATATTATACTCATATTCCAGTATTTTGCTACTTTCTTTTCTATTATGATATCGTTTAGTAGTGATAACAATTCTTCTTATGCTATTTCTCCCATATATTTCAGTTCTGCTATGATCTTGTCTTGCCATGGAGTTTTCCTGAACTTAAGTTTTTTTATAGTTTGAGTAATTTGTTCTATTGTTATAGATCCCACAGGATTCACCACTTTATCAGTTGATATTTGAGAATTTCTTTTATAGTCTTCTTCTTGGTCTAGCTCGGACATCTCTTCAAAGTATTGTTTCAATTTATTCATTCTTTTTTTTTCTATCGTTAACATATTCCCTTCTTTGTCTGGTATATTTCCTATCTAGGTATTTTCTTCTATCTTAGTGTGCTGTAATATAAAAATTCTTCCAACGATTGTTGTTCGTCTTTGTTCGTCGTTTAGCTTCTTTGTTGCTGATTTTATATTGTTCACGATCACCTTCTCTTCCTGTTCGAAACTATTTTTTCCATTTAGCTTTCTTTTCTTTAAACTTTAATTATATTTTGGGTGTCCACCACCTACTTTTCTTTGTGTGTAAATTTGTGGTTCTTGTAACTCTGCAACTTTCCTTTGCTGCTTCAAGTATATTCTCTTTGCAACGTTCCCATTTGATTTCTATTCCATTTTCTACGTTCGATTTTTTCTTCAAATGCGTTTCTAACTTCCTAATCTTTTAATGTGTTTTACTCTTTTAGAATTTTTTAATTTCACCTTCTAACATCATGCCCATCTGTACCAAGCAATTATCACTGTTTATTTCTGCATGCCTCTTCATTTTCACATCTTTTATCCATTTTAAAATTTCTTTGTTTACTATGACGTAATCTATTATCGACATTTCATTCCTTGAAAGTACTTCTGTAAATATTAGTATATGTATATGTATATTTTTGTGCCTAAATTTGGTATTTGTTATAGTAAAGTGATTGGATATAAAAAGTTCTATTAATCCATCTCAGCTATCATTTCTTGTTTTTTCTCCATATGGCCCTAAGTATCTTTCAATTCTTTTATAGTCGGTATCTACACTTTCATTCATATCTCCCATTAGTATAGTAGTTCCCATTTCATTGTCTCTTTCTGTTTGTAATAACTGATAAAATGTGATTTTTTTCCATTTCAGTACTCAGATGTTTGCATCTTAATTTTTTGCATTTTTTTAGTATCCTTTTGTTGATATATCTTTAATTTATTATATTTCCGACCTTTTCTAGTTTCTCTTTTAATTCTACTCCTTTTCCTTGTTCACTAATATTTATTTCTGACCAATATAGTCAGTATCCATCTTTCATTTCCTTCATTCCTTGTCCTTCTTTTTTATTTCTCTTATTACAAGATAATATAAATTATGTTGTTTCATTTCAATAATTTCATCTTCCTTTCCCTTTATACTTCTCACACTACAGGTACCCATTTTAATTATACTTCACTTATTTCTCTGGTTAGTTTCCTTTTCTTTGTAGTCTTTCTATTTGTTTTTTCTACCTAAACCTAATAACATGTTTGCTTTACTTTCTATATCATTTTTTTAAACTCATTATACTTGTCACTCCTTGTATTCATCGTTCATTGTTTCATCTCTAAGGGTTATTTTTTTTTAATTTACATTATTAGTATATTTTATTTATATACTAATTATTTTCTCAAGTATTTCTTTGTATGTTCCATGTCCATTTATCGTTATTATTATTGTCTGGAAGCCTATTATTACTTTGTTTCCTGATTCTAATTCTTTCTTGGCCTTTTCTCTCACTGTCCTCTGTATCTCCCTTTCTTCCTTGCACATATCATCATGTTCAAGTTTCTCATTTCATTTACCTTTTCTTGTTCTTCATTATTTTCTCCTAATCTATTGCGGTATTCAATTCTACCAGATATATTTTACTTAGTGTTCTTGCTTCCTATGTTATCATCTGTAGTTGCATTGTCCATATTACATAGGTTATAAATCTCTTCTAAATGTACTCATTTACCAGGCACCTGCACCAATATGATAACTCATACTAGCCAAATATATTTCAAAACAAACTGTTTATAATAATTGCTTTAAAATGAAAAGTTACAGAGTTTATTTTTTTATTATGTAATGCTAGAATATTAATGGCTTTTATCTACTATCATTAATCTAAAGTTTTAATATAAACTTGCTTACTGGCCAAGTTCTTAACCCAGTTGTTCCTTCTGATACTAAATAAATAGTTTCCTTTAAAATTATAATACGTCCCGTTGCTTCAACAACATAATGCTTAAAATAATCAGATTGGGTGCTATTCAATGATACAAGTCTTCCATATGTTGAATAAATATCTTCATATATTTCGCAAATCCTTTTTCTAATCTTTGAATCAAATATCTTACAAATGATTTCTGATATTCAATCTTGATGGGATATTTTATAACATTCTCGTCATTAACTGTCCTGTCCAAGAGGAGTTTCTGATCATCTAGCGATAAATCTTGAATATTCTAAAAAAAAATCAATAGAAAACTTAAATAGAACATGAATGATACAACTTACACTGTGAAAATTTATCTCGTTTAGAGGTACCCCGCATAAAAATTGTCTGCGAATTGCATTGATAATATTTTGCATTATACCAAAACAATAAACCAATAAGTAAGAAAAACACCGGCACCATCGTTAAACTTAACCAAATCTTTCTAAATTAGATAACTCTCAACACATGCCACATCTGAATGTTGCCAAACTTATCTGTTAAAAAAATAATATTAATTCATTAAAATTAAAATGAATTTGAAATTTAATATATTTGTGAATAGAACAAAGTATATATATATATATATATATATATATATATATATATATATATATATATATATATATATATATATATATATATATATATATATATATATATATATATATATATATATATATATATATATATATATATTAATGAAATAGGAAAATATAAGCTACATATAATAAAAAATGTAATGTCAAATAATGCAGATTTCTCCTCCACATCAGACTGTAGTTTAATATTCATCTGGCTAGATGGCACTGGCATTAAGTAAATGTTGAAACAGTTGATTATATAGTCAAAGTTTAAGTTAAAAATAAGTGAAAATGTTTTCATATTCACCAAAAAAAATCTTAGATACGGAAATATTTTTGCAATTAAATTCCAAGAACCCTTAGATAAGATTCGGTATTGTAAAATTTGTGGGAATCGAAAACCCCCCTTTTTTTTATAAATATTCATGCTTTTAATCAATGTTTACAATTTGCTACGTACAGTGATTTATGCAATTCTTGTTTTTCTCGGATATCTCAAGATAAATTTACCATAGGAGAAAAAGATGAGTTGTGGAATAGTGTATTTCCACAAGAAGTGCAGTTTTAAACGACCATATTGAGTAAGTAATATTTTTAATTATAATTTTCCACCACCATGTTTAAAATTTTCATTATAAATCATTTCTACTTAGTAATCCGTAATTTTTATTTTAAATATTCAGCAGAGGCACATTCAAATTTGACATTTGAACCGATTTAAACAATTTGCCTAGACAAGATTTTGCTTATGGAATTTTTATGAGTGTTCAATATTTTATTACCTATCAATTCCAAATTATTGTCCAGAAGCCTGGAGATGTTTTAATTAACAAAGCTTTTAAAATATTCATACGCGATTTATTCATTTTTTTTTTGGTTTGATTGAGTTTGGTTGTCAGCAAAAATAATATTTCATTCGCTAAATTGCAATCAAAAAAAGTTTTATATTATTTCGACAAGGAAAAGCCCTGGTTTAACCACTGGAAATAGTAGAAGTAATTGAATTTAAATAGCGAATGAAGTGATCTTTGAGTTGGATCCAATCATGAAATATTCTTTTATGTGAAATGTCACACGTCAATGAAATATTCTTTTATGTGCAACTCGATCAAATGTATGTGAAAGTGCATGGAAATGTCAGGCTTTGGTGAACAGAAAAACCAGAAAACAAGCAAGAATATCAAGTATTTAACGTTTCACCATATCCACAATACAGTCCAGTCATTACATCGAATTTCCGTTTAAAATATTTGACGTATATTTATAGTAAATGGGTGTAATTCAACTTTAACCTGAAAGAATAAGAATTACCAAATGACTTAAAGCCAAAATGAAAGTCCGAATACGCTACATCACAGAACTCATGTATGCGGATGACTGTGCCATAATAGCACACGATCCTGTTACGACGAATTCTTAATACATATATCTGATCATATGAAGCATTAATCTTTAAAATTAACATAGATAAAATTAAAATTATAGCTGTTCCATGTAATTTATCCCTTCAAAGCAACAATATTTATACAATTAGTGGAATTTTTCAGCTACTTAGGTAATCTCGATAATTCTAGAGTAGATCTGGACTCGGACATCCGCAACTGAATGAGCTCTGCTTCTAGAGCTTTTTGAAATTTTGCCATAGGGTTCGGAAATCGTGACCTGCCCTTGAAGGTAAAGTTGGGTGTATAGAGAGCTGTGATCATGCCTTTGCTGACTTTCGATTGTGAATCGTGGGTACCGTACAGGAAACACCTTTGAGTTTTCGAGAGCATACATCAACATCATTTGAGACAGATAATGAGTACCATAAAAAAGCAAATATGGAAGTTCTCAGTAAGGTGAACTGTTTGTCGATCGAGGTTCTTGTGGGAGAGAGGGCGCTTACGTTAGTCGAGGCATTTGGCTAGGCTCGTTGTCCATTGTCTAGGAAACTGTATATTATATGGTGAACTTACCTCAGGTGAACGTGGGTAAGAAGGTCAGAAATTTCCTTACAAATATGCCATATATAGACAGTCAAAGCTCCTTATTCACGGTTCCGTTATTCGTATTTTCATTATTCGTAGATTAAAAAATTGTGACCAAATTTTATTTCAAATTATTCTCTCAATGTTGGGTTGCCTATTCTATATTATGTTGTTTTACTTTGTATTCTTTTCTAGGACCTTATTTCCATGCTATTGAATTTACTTTTTTTATCTGGTGTTTAAAATCCATGATCCGAAAGAGTAACCCAAAGTCAGTTTGAATAAGAGGCTAGAGTGAAAAGTCAGATAGTTTTCCGATAGATGGCGGTGCGAAATTTTTGCTATTAAGGAAAAAAACGAATTTCGCGCGTTGACTTAATATTACTTGTTGCGTGAAATGCTCATCTCGCTAATCGAAGAAAAGTTTAAAAAACTTTTGGAACTGTACTCTCTCGCATTTCATGGCGATGTAGATTACTGAGTTTACATCTGTTCGAACTAGTACGAATGATGTTCTGAGCTCTGGATGCCTCGTCGAGGTGGTTACTGACTAAATGGTTAACAAAATCCATGATATCATGTTGACCTATCGCAGGTTAGAAATATTGCTGAGATGAATATTGTATTGATGAAGCATCACGGACGAGCGCATGCGGAAAATCTTACACGAACATTCGGGTATGAGAAAGCTACTCTTGCGATCGGTACCGCATTTGCTAACTGGGGGCCAAAAACGGTATTGAGTGATCACTTCACAGCGGTGTTCAGACCGGTATAAGCGCATTTAGAAGGAACTTCTACGGTGATTCGTGACTGTTGATGAAACTTTGATGATTCATCACTATACACTAGAGACGAATGAACAGTCAGACAGAAAGCACAGTTTGAAGAAAGTGTAGCTACTTCTACCGGTCGGAAAGGACATGTTCACTGTTTTCTGGGAAAGGCAAATACAATCACAGGAGAGTATGATGCTGCACTCTAGGTGAAATTTGACCAAGAAATATTTTTCTTTCATCACATCAATACACCCGTCTATTCGTCTGCTACTCCACAGAAGTCAATTAGCTTTACGGATTGATGCCGTATGCATATTTGCCCTATTTGCTTTATGGATTCTCCCTATTACGAACTTGGCCCTCCTCAGTTTTTTTTCTATTTCCAAACCGAAAAAAATGACTGGATGTAAGAAGGTATAAATAAAGATATTACCAGAACAGTTCATTTTAATTTATACTCTCTGGTCTTTGGAAGCCCATAAAATTCAGACAGTTTTATTTGCTTATCATAGTTCCGTAGTTTATCTTACAAGAAACCTAATAAAAAGGTAAAGTTCATCTTATATTGATATTAATTTATCCCATTGCGGCTAACTTCACATTGCCCTATTCATTTCTATTTTCTTTCCAACAAAAAGAAAACCCAAATAGGCACGAAATAAAACAAGTCGAGTTTAAGTAGTATCCAGTTGATAAATTTATGCTGAAAGAGCAACGTTTTATGAGAGAAATAAATTTTCGTCGGTTGAAATTTTCATTGTAAAAACGTACTCATAAATCAGATTTGATTAAAGTGAAGATTTATTCAGGTTAAAAATTATTAGTATTTGGTTTCTACAAAAAGGCAATCGCGATCTATCTCGAGCGAATCTAAAAAAAAGTACATTTACTAATTCTTTAACTTTGCGTTATTCACTTTTTTCGAGAGGAATAATACATAATTTCGCCGCATTATTGTGTAGGCGTTGGTAGCGCCTACTATTTAGAACAGCGGTTTCCAAACTGGAAGGCGCGAAAAGCTTAACAAAAACATAATTTTCATAATCTAACATACACATATGTCCAAAAGTTTGGAATATTTACAAATAGAAAACTCGATAGAAAAAAAAAATTATTTTAGACTTTTTTTCAATTTTCAGTTCTTTTTAAATTTTCAATCAATCCTTTATAAAATGCCTAGAAACATGATATCTCATTTTAACGGATCGACAGTAATGCCTTTGTTATAACAGGGCTTTAATCAATGTGATATAACGGAAATTATACGCGTTTTTCAAAATGCTGTATTGAAAATTTATAAAAAATTACAAGATATAAATGATGTAAAGGATCGCCCCAGAAGTTGTAGAAAACGATGTACAAAAGCTACACAAGCAGTGGCGGCTCGTAATGGAGGGCGTTGGGGCACCGTCACTCCAGCATTTATCACAGTAAACAATTTTTCAGAGCAAAACACCATATTTTATTTTCGTTCAGTTCCTTTCCTTTAACTCATTTTCTAGGTTTACCTCCGGTATAGGGTTTCAATAGCACGAAAAGTAAGATGGAGGAAGGGGAAAGCAAAAAAATCTTCTGCTACACTATTTTCTTCTACGCCCTCCTACTTTAAAAATCCACGAGCCGCCACTGTACACAAGACCGGTAGATATCTTATCTTTCGCCGCCTTCAACCTGCGCTGTTCCGAAGGAGCAATATTACACAAAGGGGGAGCCAGGCGGTGGATGATGATTTCACGGTGCCAGATATAATTCTCTTGGTGTCATTCAACTGGACATCCATATTATAAGTATGTTTATTTTTGTATCAGAGAGGTCCCTCTCTGGTACAAGTACAGTACTCTACTGAGGAGTAAACGAGTGCTAGCGCAGATGTTCGGAGTGTCTGTCCGTTCGCTCCCCAGGATGATCCTGCCAATTTGTGAATAATGTTATTTCGGGCCTTAACTTTCTGTGCCACCCCGGAGATATTATACCCTGTATGTGCGGGATCTGTCCAGGATGACGCCAAGATAAGTAGGGGTGGGATGGTGCGTAAGCCTTTTCCCCCCGAAAACCACTTCCAGTTCAGCATATGCTTGTCTTATCGAGAGATGAAAAGCACATACCTCTGATTTGGAAGGATTAGGTATCAGTCGCCACTTCCTATAGTACGACTCGAGGACGGCCACGTCAGTTGTGAGGTCTTTGATAAAGGAATCATGATCCTTATGTTGTATACTCAGGGCCATATCATCTGCATATATAAATTGACGGGAGTTGGTATCTGGAATGTCATTAGTATATATGCTGAAAAGTAAGGATGCTAACACTGATCCCTGGGGTAGTCCGTTTTTAACAGTATTTCCACAGTTTTTCTTATCGTTTAGGTGGACTGTGATCCTTCGGTTGATTATCATGTTTTGATTTAGGCGCCATATTTTTTATAGTTCATATATTTCTTATAGTTTGAAAACAGGTCCTTTCTTCCATACGGTGTCATAGGCTGATGTAAGGTCTATGAAGACCGTAGCCGTTTTTAGACCTCTTTGAAATCCTGATTCTATGTACGTCGTCAGAGCTAGCACTTGATCGCTACAGTTTCGTCCTGTTCGAAAACCAGTCTGTTGTGGTATTAGTTTACTGTCCACGACAGGGGAGATCCTATTGTAAATTAGTTGCTCAAGGAGATCATAGCACATGCACATATATATGTGTGTGTGTATTTTTTAATGATATTTTGATCTTATGTGTACTTTGTGATATATATTTATATTTATACATATTTTTACTAATACTTGGTTTATGTTTGTTTTTATCTGATTTTATTCTTTCTTGTTTTTGCTTATATTCAAGTGTCCAAAATTGAATGTATTGCTAGTACTTTTTTTATTATATCAAATGTCATAATGTAGTGTCTCATACGAATTCCATGTACTGGAATAACGTGATATTGTCCGATGAGATGAGGATTGGCTTTTATATATATATATATATATATATATATATATATATATATATATATATATATATATATATATATATATATATATATATATATAATTTGATATGTTTCTCGACCGTGCAATTTATAGTTTTTTTCTTTGGGAAATTGGTTGTTATCGGGCTGGCGGTCTGCAGTAAAACAAGTGTTTAATCGTCTCAATATTTCGTCATTGTTTTGATGACTTCATCAGGAGACTCTAAAATTATTTTTTTCTTTTTATTATTTAATAAACAATGAAATGGTATAGAACACCAACATGTTAAAATACAAATTCACACAACAATAAACATACAAACTTACAATTAATGACTATAGTTTAAAACATGTGTATCTAAATAACGTTCTTGAACGATACGGGCCCAACCAGGAATTAACAATCTTTTTTAAAACACTAAGGTATTTCAACCTACAACCATCGAGGTTGAAAAGACTGGAGCACTTTCAACACGAACATCCATTGTTTGGTGTTATTTGAGAATATGGCAGTAAATACTGCTAAGACCACTCGTATCTGATTTAAAATTCATCGTGGTCTTATTTTGTCTTATATGACACATCTCTAAAAACAGTCTTTTTTTGTAGTTATTCATCTGTTGTATGACTTTTACATTGTCGAAATCCATATTATGTCCAGTACTCAGGAAATGGCCAACCACAGCACATCTGTTGTTGTGATTACGGCAGTCACTCTTGTGCAATGTCATTCTCTGTTTAAGCCACTGACTGGTCTGTCCTATATAAGACTGTTCACAATCTTTGCAGGTCAGTTTATAAATTACATTTGATTGTAGACCGATTGGAATGATATCTTTGATTTTGGTGAACAGATTAGCGATCGTTAGTTGATTGTATTGACTGATTTTTATGTGAGGAAAGTCCTTGAATACTTTTGTCACCCCTTGGGATAGACCATTCACTTTTGGGATTTTTTTGTAAACTAATTCTGGCCCGTTGTCTTCTAAAGGGCCATCATAGAATGCATTACAATAAGTTGATAAACAAATTAAAAACAAAAAGAGAGATCAATGAACAGGAAGAGAAACATTTAAAAATCTACAACTCGATTTTGCCTAGACTATACCTTTTACCGAAAATACATAAACCGGGAGTGCCAATGCGTCCCATTGTCAGTTCAAAGAATTCCACAACCTATGAACTATCAAAAATGTTATCCACCACATTACAACTCGCATTTGATGACAAAAATAACTACAATGTAAAAGACACTTTCACATTTGTTGAAAACATGCAGAATATGACACTTCCTGACGAACACTCTCTCATATCCCTGGACGTTGTTTCCTTGTTCACGAACATTCCGCAAGATCTCATAATACAGATATTGAAAGACAACTGGAGAGAAATAAAAAGACATACATCCTTGTCATATGAAGAGTTTTTTGAAAGTTTAAACTTCATTTTAAACGGTACGTATTTTATATTTAACAAAAAAATTTATCAACAAAAGAAAGGTACGCCAATGGGCTCTCCAATCAGTCCAATATTGGCAACTATTACAATGGATCGCGTGTTTCAACAAGCAATTGGAAAGTTATCATTACATTTTCCATTCATTTACAAATATGTCGACGATGTAATTTGTGCAGTCCCCAATGAACATATAGAAACAACGTTGAACACTTTCAACAAGATACATAAAGACATTCAGTTCACATTAGAAAAAGAGATGGACAATTCTGTACCTTTTCTGGACACCAAGGTAATAAGATTACATAACAACAAGATAATCTTGGATTGGTACCAGAAACCCACTGCGGCAGGTAGATTCATCAACTACCATTCAAATCACTCCAGAAGCCAAAAATATAACACAATTGTCCAAATGAAAAACAGGATCACACGGATCAGCCATAGCACTCTGTTACAAAAAAATTTAAAAATTCTATACGAATTGTTTCTGAACAATGGTTACCCGAAAAATATATTGAAACGATTGATATACAGCACACAATTCTATGATGGCCCTTTAGAAGACAACGGGCCAGAATTAGTTTACAAAAAAATCCCAAAAGTGAATGGTCTATCCCAAGGGGTGACAAAAGAATTCAAGGACTTTCCTCACATAAAAATCAGTCAATACAATCAACTAACGATCGCTAATCTGTTCACCAAAATCAAAGATACCATTCCAATCGGTCTACAATCAAATGTAATTTATAAACTGACCTGCAAAGATTGTGAACAGTCTTATATAGGACAGACCAGTCAGTGGCTTAAACAGAGAATGACATTGCACAAGAGTGACTGCCGTAATCACAACAACAGATGTGCTGTGGTTGACCATTTCCTGAGTACTGGACATAATATGGATTTCGACAATGTAAAAGTCATACAACAGATGAATAACTACAAAAAAGGACTGTTTTTAGAGATGTGTCATATAAGACAAAATAAGACCACGATGAATTTTAAATCAGATACGAGTGGTCTTAGCAGTATTTACTGCCATATTCTCAAATAACACCAAACAATGGATGTTCGTGTTGAAAGTGCTCCAGTCTTTTCAACCTCGATGGTTGTAGGTTGAAATACCTTAGTGTTTTAAAAAAGATTGTTAATTCCTGGTTGGGCCCGTATCGTTCAAGAACGTTATTTAGATACACATGTTTTAAACTATAGTCATTAATTGTAAGTTTGTATGTTTATTGTTGTGTGAATTTGTATTTTAACATGTTGGTGTTCTATACCATTTCATTGTTTATTAAATAATAAAAAGAAAAAAATAATTTTAGAGTCTCCTGATGAAGTCATCAAAACAATGACGAAATATTGAGACGATTAAACACTTGTTTTACTGCAGACCGCCAGCCCGATAACAACCAATTTCCCAAAGAAAAAAACTATATATATATATATATATATATATATATATATATATATATATATATATATATATATATATATATATATATATATATATATATATATATATTCATCATCATCATCAGCCCATGTCGTTGCCCATGTTGTTCATCATCAGCCCATGTTTCCAACTTTTATGGTACTGGGCTTTCCTCTGCTACACTGATCGAATATACTTAACGATGTCATCAGTACATCGTGCTTTCGGTCTTCTTCGCCGACCTTTGCGATGAAGCGGTATCCACTCCAAAGTTGCCTTGGTCCATCTGTCGTTCCATCTCCATTTCAATTGCTTTAATCTTCCAATAATGTCACACACTTTCGGTTATTCCCTGATCCATGTCTTTTGTAAAAACCCAATCTTAGGCATAAACCAAAGGTTGATGACTCGTGAGTGCTGCTCGTGTTGTTGTGAGTGTGATTTGTGTTATTCGGTAGCCGATGACCGTGATATAGAGCACATATTTAATTGTAAGTCCAATTGCTATATAAACAGTGCTTTTGGGGCATCACAGAGTTACACTATGATCGCTTAGACTTAATATTATTATACGCAGTCCATTTTTCATTAAATGTAACCATCTCATTTAAAAGTGGTAGATCTCGGTGCGCTTTAGTGTACGGCACCCATACATATGGCCGTTTACAAAAATAAAGAAGCATACTTTGTTAAAAAGGCTCATTATTTTCAGCCATTTTTAATGATTAACCAAAATTAAAAAACACAACCATATTTTCATATAAAACCCTTTTTAACTAAACTCGAACATATCACTTTTCTAAAATTTTCTCTTGTTTCACTAACCATTGTTAGAATCGTCAGGAGATGATTATTTCTAAAGTGATTTGGTGTCTACTGGTAAATCTCTTCGAGTTTAATGTTTCTCATCGAAGTTTCCAATGGAAGAATTGCCATTTTTTCCCCCAAGTAGTCGCTGAAATTCCTTCTATCCAACACAACATCTAGCATCAAAAACGGTACGAACTTTTGAATCAACCCAATATACTTAATTTAATTTTTTCAAATTACAAGTATTTAAGAAAAATAATCGTTCTAAGTGGAAATTTAAAATTTCTTGTCTATATTAGTTGCTATATTAGTATTGCATTTGATGCAGACCATTACAAGTTTGTTTGTTAAGAACATGTGTTTTAAGAATCGCGACTGCAATTTATCAACTAGCATACATACTGTGTACATTTTGTAGAACTAGGAGTTCAGATGTTGTTTTTCAAAATATTATTGTTTTATAATTATTGACAGTGATTGATATAAAATAAACAGTTTGGCTGATAAACACAATGTGTAAAATGTTACAACACTATGGAATATCTCAAATATGTCATCACTGTTTTTACTTTGTGTATGCATCAATGCTATGTAGATTACTTTTATATAAAAGCCTCACATACTTCACAATATAATATACAGGAATGGTCAATAAGAAATTAATTATTATTACAACAAAACAAAATATATGGGTAATTTAAATAGTGGTATTTTACTGAAGAAATGTCGCGTAACATACGAGGTGCGGCTATTAAATAACGACACCGAGGCTGCTACAGAAGAAGTACGCATGCGCCAAACGCCAGCGACCAACAGCTGTTTAGCGTGAAGCCTTCTCTTTCGAATGCAGTAATATGCAGCTTCTGTAAATAAATCTGTAAAACCGTAGCCTTCGTTCGCATTAGAGTTGCTTTCTTGTTTCGCCGGAGAAATGTAAAGTGTAACAAAAGAGCAACAACTTGTTGTAAAATTTCACTTGAAACATGGAAAAACTTAACTCTCAAGAGAAGCACTTCTGTGCTTTCCGATTCAGAAACACATACCCGTATATCTTTGATTATTAGTATTTTTTGATTAAATTATCCAATTTAATATATATTTTTTTTTATTTAAACCTCTATCAATATAGAAAAAGGCTATATCTATAGCATGTTCCAAAAAATATTAATATTCCTAATACCATTAAAAAAATCAGCAAAAATAAAAAAAAATGTTAAAATGAGGTGTTCTATTCAAACTATCATATCTAGGCGAAATTAATAGATAAAAACTTTCTTCCAACGGCATTTAAAAGGGGACTTAATGTACTTTCAGATACTTATTACATAATTTAGCTTTATTTTAAAAAATATATTTATTTAGTTAGATAAAGTTGACTGGTATGATGCTCTTCAAAAATCGATTCGGTCTCGCCTTCACTTTCTTTGTCGTCGAAAATATCAGCTGCTTCATATAACGTTTCTACTTCAGACGCACAGTGAGTATGAGAACGCGTGTTCATTTTGAGCTAAATAGAAAATGAAAGAAACCGATAAAGAAACGTTAAAAAAATTAAAAATCAAAGTGTTCAATAAAAATACTACAGAAAATATAATATTTATGATTTACTTACCACAGACTATGTCAAGATAAAAAAAATACTATTTGTGCAAAAATGTTATTTAACGGTTTTTATTTATAGACAAAACACTGACACAACAACAGCTCTGAACGTATATACCCTTAGAATGTTTTCCCCACTCAAAGTCATCCCGTCAACGTGACCATTTATAAGAGAAAAACACTTTTAATTTATCCCTGGGTATACCTTATCCAGTGCTTCTCTTGAGGGTTAAACTTATAATTTATTCAAAGAAGTGTATGGAAATGAATGTTTATCGCGTGTGTGTGTTTTTTGAGTGGTTTAAGCGTTTTCAAGATGGTCGAGAAGACGTTAAAGATAATCCACGCCCGGGCCGCCCTTCCACGTCAAAAACGGATGACAGTATCGAAAAGTAAGTATTCATGCAAAAAGTGTGTGCCAAAATGCTGCCCAAAATTCTCACTTTTGAACAACAAGAAGCTCGCAAAAATGTTTGTACTGACTGAATGCCATTGAAAATGATCCAAACTTAAGGATAATAACATGTGATGAATCGTGGTTTTTTACTTATGATCCTGAAACGAAGCGCCAATCCATGCACTGAAAGAGCCTAAATTCACCGAGAGCCCAAAAATTTCGAATGAGCAGATCAAAAGTCGGCAATGATGATTGTTTTTTCGATATGTATGGGATTGTGTACCTTCACTGGGTTGCTGAAGGTCAAACTATTAATCAACGTTACTACCTTCACGTTCTTGCTGAACTCCGTGAAAAAAATAAGGAAAAAAACGATCCGAATTGTGGAAAGAGAGATCATGGGTTTTCCACCAAGACAATGCGCCGGCTCATTCCACATTGTCTGTCAAAAGGTTTCCAGCCAAGTTCAGCATCCCAGTGTTAGACCATCTGCTTTATTCGCCGGATCTTGCGCCGTACGAATTCTATCTGTTTCATAAAGTGAAATTAGCCTTAAACGGAACAAGATTTGAGTCCATTGAAGCTATGAAACGGAAAGAAAGCGTTCTGAAGTAGCTGATAGAAGAATACTTCCTGCAGCATTGTTTCACACAATGGAAGATTCGCATGGAGAGTTGTAGGGATAGAGGAGGGGTATATATTGAAGGGGATAATAAGTAAATATGTATAAAATTAAAATAAAATATTTTACAGCATCAGTCTCGTTATTTAATAGTCACATCTCGTATAATCTCGTAAAAATATTCACCTCGGAAATACGAAGCTCTCTGTTTTCATTTTCTATAAGTTCCTTTTGTGTTTCAGGTAGTATCTCTTCAACAGATTCCTCAATAATTGATTTAACTTTTGTTTACCTGTTAACCGAAATTTTATAACTAACCAGATTTATTTTACATTTATTGAAAAACAATCTGTAATTGTTATAACAATATAGTATCTTTGATATTTCGCTCGTCATAGATCTTGCTATAGAGGGCATAAGGTGTGATTTACTTCATCCTCGGAATAACGATCTCACGCTCTGGTGATTTCTTCAGCTAGTCTCAGATGTCGACATGACCCAGACTCATGAAGGTTATAAGGCTAGACAGTGGCTTCGGGAAATACGGTTGAATTTCCTACGTGAAATATGACTGAAACATTCTCTGTTTCATATATATAAAGGTATTGCATTGCACATTTTAAAAGTAGGTTCCTCTCTAGTATCATGAAAAAAAAAACGAATTTTGTAAGTTAGTTAAGCATTAATTTTTGCGTGAGAAAACAAGTTTCTTCACATTTCATGGTTCATAAGTAGTTTACTGAGTTTCAATGTGGTCGAACGAGCACGAATCCTCTATTGAGATCGCTACTGAGGTAATGATCAACAAACTCCATATTGTGTTGGCAGATCTCAGAGTGAAGCTTAGAGATACTGTTAAGATGACAAATATCTCGGACGACCGCGTACGGAACATCCCACATAAACATTTGGTCATAAGAAAGCTATCAGCGCGGTGGATGCCGCCTTTGCTCACTTCGCACCATGAACAGAATTATTTTATCTGTTATATGTTAGCAATCTTTATGGACGTTTCGCCAAAATCTGATTTGGCATTTTCAAGTGGCGAAACGTCGTGATTCTTCACAGAATGAACGGATCGACACCCGGAATGATTTAGAAACATTAACTACCATCCATGAAAATATTACATGTAACATTTAAAAGTAGCCACCCTACTTTCAGGTAGAATGAATTATTTTCATTCGAAACGTCGAAACACGTCTACTTATGTTTTAAGGGCGAAACATTTTAATTATATTTTTAATTATATAGCGTGCCTCAGGAAAGCTGCACATATGTCATCTTGCATTTTTTCAATGGAAACCCCTAATTTTTTGTATATTTCGGGATTCCTCTTAAAATAATAAACAGTTTTTCTCTTACATATCCTATGGCCAAATCTATGTCTAAAATATCGACACGTTTTAACATTTTACTAGATGCATTATAAAATACGACTTCATGTTCAACATTCACTTCATTCAATTTTCAAAATGTGCTCCGTTATTGGCTAGACAATAATAAAATCTATTTTCGAACTTTTCGCGAACATTTCCAAAAGTCTGACGGTTAAATTGCCGACATCCTTAATTCCAGTAATTCAACAACCAGTAATTCTATTTCTCAATTCGGAAATATTCTCGGGCGGAGTTTTGTAAACTAGGGTATTCAAATATCTCCAAAGAAAAAAAATTAAGAGGTGTGAGGTCTGGGGACCTCGCCGGCCGTCCCACAGAACCTCTCCTACATATCCATTTTCCGGGAAATCTTTCATTTAACCATGTCCTAACAGGTAGCGCATAATGAGGCAGGGTTCCATCGTGCTGGAAATACAAATTTTGTTTATCGAGTTCCATATCCTCTTGTTGATTAACTTAATTTTCCAAAGATTGAGTAATAAGCGGATCTATGGTATTTTCTAATATATTCAA
Organism: Cosmopolites sordidus; assembly: GCA_031761425.1. Taxonomy (NCBI): domain Eukaryota; kingdom Metazoa; phylum Arthropoda; class Insecta; order Coleoptera; family Curculionidae; genus Cosmopolites; species Cosmopolites sordidus. The sequence goes on from JARFXV010002006.1 coordinate 159,456, forward strand.
GTATATTTCACCTGTCAAGTTTTCTTCGATGAACAGTGGCCCAATGATCTCATCGCCAAGAATGCCGGCCCACACATTGATCTTCTAAGGATATTGGATATTATCTTCCCTAAACACATGTGGATTCTTATTGTCCCAATATCTGCCATTTTGTTTATTCACAAATCCATTTAAGAAGAAAGTTGATTCGTCACTGAAACATACATTTTTAACAAAATTTCTGTCGGATCAACTGAGACATTGTTTCGCAAAATTCAATTCCTCTTCGTCCACTTGTTGAAGAGTTTATATTTTATAAGAAAAAAAAAATTCAGTTTCAAAATTTTTTTAATGGAACCTGTTGAAACGTGTTTCAATTGGGATACTTTTGGAATTGACTTAGAGGGATCCATAGCGAAATGACCTAATATTTCAATTTGCGTAACTTCATTTAGAACTCTTGCTTGCTTATTTACTTTGTTGCATACGGAGCCGGTTTCTTCAAACTTTTTAACCAGCTCTATCACATACCTGTGGCCTACGTTTCTGTTAGAGTGCATGTCGTTAAATCTTTGAGCTGTTCTGCGTGCACAACGATTTTCAGCACCATACATGAAAATTATTTATGTCCTTTCTTGGAGAGTATACACCGTTTTAAATTGAATATTAAGCCAATTTTTTGTTAAACAGTAAATAAATTACTGGTCACTGTTAGGTGAACAGTCACTTTTATAAATCAACTGGTTTGTTTCTATGACGGTTTAGTCTGCATAGAAATGTCAAGGTCTGTTACCTTTTTGAATTAAAAAAAAAACAAAAAATAAGTGAGGCGATACCTCGAGCACATTCTTCGCTCTATTCTACGGTGATTCTGTGGCAAATTAACCGGCAAACTTTTGGAAATGTTTTTGAAGAGTTCGAAAATTGGTTCAATTATTGTCTAGCCAATAATGAAGCAAGTTTGAAAACTTAATAAAGTGAATGTTGAACATGAAATAGTATTTTTTAATTTATCTAGTAAAATGTTAAAATGTGTCGATATTTTCGAAACCGTTAACCGTTTAAGAGAAAAAGTGTTTATTATTTCAAGAGGAATCCAGAAATATAAAAAAAATTAGGGGTTTTCATTGAAAAAATGTAAGATGACATATGTTCCGCTTTTCTGAGACACCCTGTATAACGAAAAATATGATTCAAATCTTTCCTCCTTAAAACTTAAGTTGACTTGTTTCGACCTTTCGTATGAAAATAATAAGTAAAATCTAAGTTCTATATATATATATATATATATATATATATATATATATATATATATATATATATATATATATATATATATTTTAGCATCTATCAATCAAGACGTATCATCAGACGTAAAGGGTCTTTCAAATTGAGCGGTTTTTTAATTCTTGAATAAAACACAATTTGTGTTGATTTCAAAAAAACTTTTTATTTATAATTGAAGCATAGTGTATGACATTTAAACACGAAAGACAACATCTGCCAAATAACCAGCTCTTGCAGCTCAACAGACCTCTACTCTTTTGTCAATCTGTTGGATGGCATTTTAGTATAACCGTGGCTCTATCTCATCAATAACTTGAATAATTTAATCGTTTAGTTCAGGAATCGATTGTGAACTGCTCTTATAGACCTGGCTTTTTACGTAACTCCAAAGAAAATAGTCCAACAGTGTCAAATCACATGATCTTGGTGGCCAATTAACAGGAAATTTCGTCCAGGAAATTTTTCCCTCGGTCAATTATTTCATTAGCAGAGTGAGGTGTAGCGCCATCCTGTTGAAACCACATATCCTCCAGATCACTATCATTCAATTCAGCTTGCACGAATCCAGTTATCATCTCACGATATCGAACACCATTCACAGTTACAGCAGCATTCTGAAGGAAAAACAGCCCAATTACACCTCTTGACCATTATGCACACCAAACAGTGACTCGTTTAGGATCTAAAAGTTTCTCATGAATTAATCAGATTTTCCTCACCCTAAATGTGGCAATTTTGTTTATTCACATAGCCACCAATTTCTTTAATCTTTCACCGAACCTGTTTCTTGAAATTGTTGAACCATTCGATTGATAGTGCTTTCAGATAGATGATTGTGTAAACTTTAAATATGTAATTTTTTAAAAACATTTTTTACTGAACGCTCATTTTCATAAAATAATTCAACAATTTTGACACGTTGTTGGATTGTGTACGACTCCGTTTTTATAAGTGTCATACATAAGTGTCACACTTCTGAAATGAGAGTAGACCCAGGCAAGTTCACAACGCTATCTGTTTTCTTCATTAATTAAAAAATCTCTCATTTTGAAAAACCCGTTATAATTATCTTCTACCAAATTCATTGTCAGTTAAAATAATCTTTGCCAAGTTGGTCTATGGCTTATTTTGTTTGGTTGCCTATATAACGGTAACCCATCTGGGCTCTATCGACGTCGCTTGACTTCAATTATCGAGAACTGATGCTCGAAGCTATGCTGCTGTTTCGACATCTTAGGAAGGCAAATAGTTCTTACAATTATTAATATCTTTTCTGCACTAGATCAGCGGTTTTGTGAAAGTTAAATCATGAATTTGCATGGTAATTTTTTTAGCGAATAAAGGAGAAAAGATTAAAATTCATTCATTCAGTATATTTTCCTGATAACCCTCTGCAATCTCGACATAGTAGGCCTTCGACCTACGACTATGTGTGCGTAGGCGTCTAAACGTAACCTGACGTCATTCATTGCGGGTTTTCGAGCCCTTCCGCGCCGATTTCGTCACGGAAATAGGTCATGTGATAATTTTTACATATCGCATGGGACTATCTCTTTAATTACGACGAAAAGTAAGGTTGTGTTTTAGGGAAGGCTCCGTAAAGTGTTTTGATAAATACCTTTCTTAAGTTTCGCTACGTTTATCTTTTCGACTGGGCTTTTCAATTTGGGAACAGTTAAAATTTTACAGTGGTGTATTAAAAGGGGGAAACATTAATTGAAGTTGGAATAATTTTATTATGTTTGATGTTATATATACATTATATATATATATATATATATATATATATATATATATATATATATATATATATATATATATATATATCATCATCACCATCATCATCAGCCTGTATCGATCCACTGCAGGATGAAGGCCTCGTCAGCATGCTTCCAACTTTCACCGTCCTGGGCTTTCCTCTGCCACTCGGATCCAATATACTTCAGGATGTCATCAATCCATCGTGCTTTCGGTCTTCTTCGCGGATGTTTCCGATCAAGCGGTATCCACTCCAGGATTGCCTTGGTCACAGGTCACAGACTTTTGTTTGTTCCCTGATCCATGCGCAGGACTTTCTGTCTCGTCTGGTAATGCCAAGTATACATCTTTCCATTCCCCTCTGTGCCACCCGAAGTTTTTGAATTGAATACGATGTGAGTGTCCAGGTTTCAGTTCCGTATGTCATAACGGGTAGAACGCACTGATCGAAGACTTTTTTTTCAGGCAAAGTGGGAGTCTGCTCTTAAACACCATGTTGAGCTTACCAAATGCCTGCCAGCCACATTTAACACGCTGTTCCACCTCCCGAGCGGTATTCCCCTCTATTGAAATCATCTGCCCAAGATATATAAAGCTGTCTACAATCTTCAAATATCTTACTAAAACTAAAATTCTTCTGTCCTGAGCGAAGTTATTGAACATAACCTGACTCTTTTTCAAGTTTATTTTCAAGCCAAATGGTTCGCCAGCACTTTGCAGTTCTTGTATGCGTTTTTGCAGCTCCTCTGGACGAAATGAGAATAATATCATCTGCAAATCTAAGATGGTTTAAGTTTGCACCATTGACCTTTACATCATCCTGTTTACATCATCAGATATTTTTCCAAATTTTGTGTTGGAAAACCAAAAGCAGTTACTATGGGTCTTAATGGGATCTCTGGTTTATGTATTTTGGGTAGACCCTAAAGTTTAGGACATCTGCTTGATTTTTCCCTTGGAATTATTCTTCATTCAATGTCCGGTTCTAGTTCCCATGATTTAATTTTGCTTGTGGTTGTTTTTTCTAGATAGGTTGTTGGATCTTTATTCAGTGGTTTATATGCTTTTTCTAGTAAAATGTGTGTCACCTTTCCCATATAGTCCTCGATGTTCATTAAGACTGTTGCGTTTCGTTTATCCGCCGGTAATATAGTGATATCTTCGTTTCTTTTTAAACTTCCAAGCGCTCTGATTTCAGCCTTATTAACATTTGGTTTTGGTATTTTGTTGGATCGTAATATTTGCCCTACATCTTGTCTGATTATTTCCGCTCCTTCATCTGGCTTGTCGTCTAGGGTTGATTCAATCTTCGAAATTATTTCTTTTATTGGTACATGTTTTGGGGCAATGGCAAAGTTGAAGCCTTTGCTTAGGATGGATTCTTCACCTGTGCATAAGTTGTGGTTACTTTTATAACTAATTTGTTATTGTCCCGGATTTCTTTTGAACGTTCAGTATATATTTGTATATGTATATATCTATATATATATATATATATATATATATATATATATATATATATATATATATATACATATATATATTATTCGAGATATTTTGAATTTGCTTTAAATTGGCAAACTTCTTTTTTTCCGTTTTAAGGTTGTAATTAGATTCGCTGTGCCAGAAAGATACTTTGTCTATTTCATTCCACAAAATAGGAAGAACCTTGTTGCTTAACATTAACTATAATAGATAGGATTTCTTTTCTATATATAAATATATCTATATATATATATATATATATATATATATATATATATATATATATATATATATATATATATATAATAGTATAATAGTAAGACCTTAGTTCTAAGCTTTCTAAGTAGTATTATATGTTAAATAAAATTTACTTATCGATCTTTGTGATCAGATTGTAATGTCCGTGAATGCCCTAACAATTTGCCTTCTGTATCCCATTAATTGCTTGTCTATGGAACCATAGGTGTGAGGGATTTACGACAGTTCAAAATAAAATTGTCCCATATCTCTCTAGGGGGGGCCAGCTTATCATCCATCCGCTCTACTCGAGTTTCTTCATCATCGAAACGTAAACACCATGTTAAAAATTTAAATCGTTTTAAAGACATTACTGCCCTGAACAATGACACTCCATACTTATTTGAAGACCGCAATTCTTCCGTATTAGCAAAGGCTGATCTTACTCCTGATAAATAAAGGAGTTCAACCAATACACGAATTTCTATTACATCTGTGCTGCGATGGTAAGATTGTATGTTATTTATTAAATTATTTTTTCCCGCAATTTCTTCGTTAGTATGAAGAACAATGTTATCAAAAATCTCTTGATAAAATAAAAGAAGCCATACCGCCAGTGGAGTTCTCACATTCGTCTTACCCTACTACTACTAATATACGGACTATAAAAACGGCGACCCGACTGCAAGAACTCTTAATCGAACTTGACAACATACATTGTGCTCTGTGATACATGAAGGAAGGGCGAATAGTTAATCAGACTAGAACCAACTGGTCACATACTCTACACCCGAGGTACGGACAATGGACGATGTGGTGGAATTGGATTTCTCATGAATCGAAAACTGAAAGACAGTGTAGTCAAATATGAAAGTATATCTGACCGATTAGCCCAATGCGTCATTCAGCTGAATAAAATGTTTAAGCTTCAAATCGTCCAAGCTTATGCACCAAATATAAGCCATAGAGATGAGAAAATTGAGGAATTTTATGATGATATGGCCCAAGTTTTACACAAAGAGAAGTGAAGGTATAAAATTCTGATGAGCGACTTTAATGTCAGAATCGGAAAAGCAAGAATTGGTGAAAATGCAACTGGCCCATATGGAAATGGTAAGCGCGACAATAGAGGTTACAGGCTGGTTGACTTTGCTGAAGGAGAAGAACTCTATATTATGAATTTGTTTAATAAGAAAAAGATCAACAGAAAATTGACATGGAAAAGTTTATCTGGACTCACAAGTGAAATTGATTACATCATGTCAAACGAAAAAGCAATATTTTTCAATTGTACTGTCATTTACCATTTTAATGTAGAAAGAGCGCAAAGAACGAAAAGAGCGTGAAAGATGATAACATCAAAAATGGTCATAGTGTATTCTGGGAAGCTACTGGAGACAGAGATTTTGAAATTGCTTTGCCGAACAGCTTTGCTGTGTTACAAGATCCGGAGGAGATGGAAATTACAGACCAATATGAAGAAATCGCCAACAATGTGCTTAAAACGGCGGCTTTAATAGCACCAGAAGATATATGTTTTAAAGAGTCAAAAATTTCCAATGAGACCATTAATTTAATGGCAAAACGCCGAACAATGAAGAATGCGGACAGTCCTATTGGCAGGGTTGAGTACATTAAGCTTTGCAAAACCATAAGGAAACGTATTTGAGAGGAAACATGCCCATTCAACATGCAGCTAGTGCAAAAAACTCTACAAGAAAACAGGGGAATTAACAAAGTTAAGCAGAAACTGAGAAAGAAAAGGACACAAATGTTTTCCTCAATGTGTGAGGATGGTACAATGTGTAGGAAACGCACAGAAATGTTAGAGGTTGTCCGAAGATTTTATTCAAAGTTATATGAGGATCAGAATCAAGCAAGAACAGGGAGGTAGTGATAAAGGCTATAAACTCGATGAAAAATGGTAAGGCCCTAGGAAAGGATAGTATAACTGTGGAGATGTTAAAAGCTGGTGGTCGGACTTTACGTAAAATAACAGCAAAATTATACTCAAAATGTCTCAAACAACAAGAAGTACCCAGTTTATGGAAAAATGCAGAAGTGATTCCTATACATAAGAAAGGAACCCGGGAAGATTTAAAGAACTACCATCCAATAAGCCTCCTATCAGTGGTGTTAAAAGTTTTCACCAAGATAATATCCAAAAGAATACTGAGAAACTTAATGACGCACAGCCAAGGGAGCAAACAGGATTCTGAAGTGGATTCAGAACAATGGATCACATCCAGGTCCTACAGCAGGTCATAGAAAGATACAACGAATACACTATGCCACTGTGTTTGGCTTTTATCGATTATGAAAAACCATTTGATTCAATCTTGCTTCTTTGCTTAATCAAGGTGTAGAGAAAGCCTACGTAAACCTACTAGGATCGACATATGATGAAGCTACAGTGACAGTCCACCTTGACGATCTTGAGGTTGGAATAAATGTAGAGCGGGGCGTACGGCAGGGTGACGCAATATCGCCTCTTCTTTTCTCAGCCTACCTGCAAGAAGTGTTCCGTAATCTGGATTGGGAACAGGATGGAACAAGGATTAATGGTGCGTACTTAAATCATTTTGAGTTCGCACATGATATCGTTTTTCTTTTACAAGACCCAGAGGAGCTGTAAAGAGACTGTAAAGATACGATAAGAGCTGCAAAGGGCTGGGGAACCATTTAGCTTGCAAATAAACCAGAAGAAGAGCCAGGTCATGTTCAATAAATTTGCTGACCAGTTGGTGTGTATGTGACCAGTTAGTTCTAGTTTGATTAACTCTTCGCCCTTCCTTCGTGTTTCACAGAGCCCAATAATATCCCAATGTATGTTCTCAAGTTCGATCAACAGTTCTTGCAGTCGGGTCTCCGTTTTCATACTCCGTATATTAGTAGTAATAGTAAAATAATTTAATAAATAACATACAATCTTACCATCACAGCACAGATATAATAGAAATTCGTGTATTGGTTGGACTCCTTTATGTACCAAGAGTAAGATCAGCCTTTGCCAATACGGAATAATTGTGGTCGTCAAATAAGTATGGAGTGTCATTGTTAAGGGTAGCAATGTCTTTAAAACGTTTTACATTTGTAACATGGTGTTTACGTTTTGATGATAAAGAAACTCGAGTGGAGCGGATGGATGATAGGCTGGCCCCTGCTAGAGAGATACGGGACAATTTTATTTTGAACTGTGGTAAATCCCTCACTCGTATTGTACCGTAGACAAGCAATTAATGGTATACAGAAGCCAGAGCATTAGGACATTCACGGACATTACAATCTGATCACCAAGATCGATAAATAAATTTTATTTAACATATAATACAACTTAGAAAGCTTAGAACTAAGGTCTTACTCATCAGTATCCCTAGATTTCTAATAACGTAGATATACTAAAACTAACGTATACATTAAGACGCACAATGCTCTGCTTTGTCACATCACTGAACTAACTCAAAGGGCTTAATTCTCTTGAGTTTTCTCTGTTAATCCTACATTGTCTAGAAGCTGGATCGCCTCGACATTGGCATGTTGGTAGAGTCATTGTTCATGACTCGGTGCAATCTTAGATTTGGCTTGTTCAACATTATCCATATACAAGTTTCGATGGAGGTTACTGTTTCGTATGTACGATGATGCACCTGCGATGTTCCTTAGTATTTTATTTTGAAACCTTTGAATGGTTTGTATGTGGCTCGGACTGGCACATCCCCACAGCTCAATTCCATAAGAATCTGCTTATTTAACATAAGCTTATTATGAAGAGTTAGAGTAGTCTTCGACTCAACGAGTTCCTTAGCATTTTATTTTAAAACCTTTGAATGGTTTGTATGTGGCTCTGACTGGCATATCCCCACAGCTCAATTCCATAAGAATCTTCCATAAGAATTCCATAAGAATTTAACATAAGCTTATTATGAAGAGTTAGAATGAAGAAAACATTACAAAAATTAAGGATCTTGTAGAGACATTCTGGAGACGAGGGTTGCTATTTATGAATTCGGAATTGACAACAATGATGTTGCTAGGCGCCATCTGACATATACATCGTAAAGTTTGACATTGTTGAGTGTTTACGTATACGAACGTTTTGACATACGGACGCTATTTGTGTTGTTTAATTACTTGAAAATTTCATCTCAGTCAAAAAATTGAATTAATGCGTGAGAATTTTCGTGCGATGATGTACTACGAGTTTTGACGTGAATTATCTCAACAACAGTGCACCGATCAACTCCCTTCGACTTTTGGCGATGAAGTACCATCTAAAACTCTTGTATATCGCTTAGTTTAGTGAATTCAATTGTGCCCGTCGTTCCCTCACGGACGAATTTAAAGAAAGTTGTTCAAAATCGGTTGTTGTGCCAGAAAACATCGCTATTGTGCGCGAACTGATAAAGCAAGATTGTCACGTGACATCACGTGAGATTGTGACATCCCTGGGCATTAGTATGACAAACATGCATAAGATTTTACATGAACATGATGCAGTAACCAATGGTAAGGTTTCCTATAAAATTGTCTTTTGTAGAAAACATCTTGCTGAAATTACATGATAGTAATAGTAATATAATATTACATGATAGTAATAGTAATATCAATATAATTGGCATAGTAAAGCTATGATTTTATACATTTTGAGAGGCTGTATATTAACCATTTTTGACATACATATTTTCTTTTCCAGGTTCAAGGTATTCAGAAACCACAATAACTCATTGTTAATCAATTCTGAATTATAACCCTGTTTTCTACAGTTATCGTTTGTGATATACCATTTAAGTTTTTAATACATCTTTTAAATTTTAATTTTTTGTGTCGAAAATTGCACCAACCTCCACATATATTAGCCACTCCCTTAAAATGTAACGGAATTCATCCTTGGATTTGGTTTTAAAATTGCGCATGTGTAAGTTGGCTAAGAACAGTGGATTAGAAAAAAAAGAGTTATTATAAAAAAAAAATTCTTTCATACACATTTTCTTTTAAAGAGAGAGGTACTCTGGTATAATCTCGTTGAAACAATTTAATTCAAGTAACTATCTGAGGATTTCAAGGTACCAATAGAATCGGTATGTTCGGAAACAACGATGATACATTAAAATATACTAAGGCCTCTTCTTCCTGTAGAAGTGTGTTTTCGACTTGACATGAATGAATCATCTCCTGATGAGTCTAACATGGCTGACATTATTTGATGTAAGTATACTAAGTATACTTATTTGATTACTTATTTGATACTAAGTATACTGCTTGGAACAAGGTAGTTTTGGTAGCTCTCATTCTTGTAGTTAACTATTATCTTAAAATTTACGGGATGGTCCTCGTATTTATGGTAATTTCCATCATTTCCTATATCTCTTCCCATGCAGTTTATGTTTAATAGCTTTCCATAAATTGTGCCTTGATATTCGAGACTGGCAATCTACACAATGCAGAGACACCGATAAAGACGGAACTGAAATTGCTTTTTGCTTCCAATTTTCCGGAAAATAACGGGACGTGTTTGGTCTGTATAAGTCGGCCAACGTTCGCATAAAGCGGTCCCTCCACTGTCTCCAACTATTTCAAAAACCGTCTTCCACTCTACTCCGACTGATATGTAAAAGGCTCTAAAGCATTTCAACTGAAATGAGTTGCAATAAGCGGACGCTCGCCCTTTATCGCCAAGGTTGTCGTTGCATCCGAGATGTTGGTTAATGTATGCTATGCGGATATCGTTCGAATGTACTGGAAACTCTTCTAATTAAAAAAAAGGGTTAATATAGTTTATAGCGGCTATTTACGTTCTATTTTGCTTGGAAGTTTTTTATTTTGAAAAGGAGTATTATATAATAGACGGTGCGACAGAGAAACGGGCGATTATAAAAATTCAGTATCTTAGCGCTTGTAAACAAAAATCTGTATTGGATTGGAATAAGAACGATTTCCAAACAAAAAAAAAATTTTTTTGCTATTTACGGACAGGGCTCTGTTGGGGAGACCATGGTCGAATTGTGGTGTAGTCGGTTCAGGGGCGGAAATTTTCAACTGGAAGACCAGCATTGCTCCGGCAGTCTTTCGAGCACCGATTTTGAAGAAATGAAGGCCATAACAGCCGAAGAGGCACGCATCATGGTTCGTGAAGTAGCAGATAAGTTAAGTATTGACAAATCGGCCGTTTTTGAGCATCTGAAAAAAATTGGTACATACTTTTGGTACATAATTGGCCGATACGATGTGTGGGTCCTGCATGAACTTTGTGAGCGAAATCTACTGGACCGAGTTTCTTCGAGTTATATTTTGCCGGAAAAAAAAGTCTGTGGCGGATAGAAACTGATGTTAAAAAGTGGATCGTGTACAACAACGTGCAGTGAAATAAAATGATGAGTGTTGCCAGGGTCAATTACCGATTTTGAATACGGCGAAAGATGGTTTTCATCCGAAGAAAATTATGCTTTGCATTTGATGGGATTGGAAGGGACTCATACAGTTGAGTTTCATTCATGCAACCAAACCATCAACACTGCCCTATCTACTATTAACAAGTAAATCGGGTGAATGTAGCACTTGAAGAAAATTGACCAGAATTAGAAAAATTGTTTTGTTTAATCTTCAAAATTGTTTAAATGGGGAATATTTTAAAATAGTAGAAAAGGTGAAAAAACAAACTGTTGATATTTTTTGGCAATAAAGATGCTAATTTTTGGTAAAAAGGCATTATGGACCTACCAATACTTTGACAAAAAGTTGTAAATAATAATGATAATTGTATAATATAGTAAATGAATATTTACATACACTACTTGCGTTACCATTTTCTTCCTCTCGAAAAAATCCCTATGTACAAGCTGAACATTTCGGAACTTTATTTCAAAAATTACCACTTTAGAGAAAAAATAAAGTATTTTATTTTCTAAAGATAACATCTAAAAAGTGGCCCGCCCCTTGCCGTAAACACTGTCTAAACACAATCACATTTCTTCGACATTTCTACTGGAATTCGGGTTATATCTATTTGAAATATGAGTTTCACCTTCGAAATATGAGTTTCACCTTCGAAATATTTGGTGTGCGCATGTTTGGGGTTCTTCAAAGAAAATTACAAATAATAATTACATACCGGTAAATCTGGCAATCTTGCAGGCCAGAAATGTATCCATATTTGGAGATGATATGGAAATGTATAAATATCGTAATGTATAACATACGTTTGTGTATATCCTACCGGTATGAGCAGTCACTTTATGTAAAGGCTCTTTCAAGTTGAACGGTTTTTTAATTATTGAATAAAATAGAATTTTTATTGATTTCAAAAAACTGTTTATTGATAATTGAAGCATAGTGTATGACATTTAAATACGAAAGACAATATATTCCAAATGACCACCTCTTGCAGCTCCCCAGACGTGCACTCTTTTGGCAAAATTTTGGATGACATTTTTGCATAACCGTTGCCCTATCTCATCAATGACTCGAATAATTTCATATTTTAGTTCAGGAATCGATTGTGAATTGTTCTTATAGACCGAGCTTTTCCCGTAACCCCAAAGAAAATAGTCCAACGGTTTTAAATGACATGATCTTGGTAGCCAATTGACATCACCATTTCTTGCAATAACTCGCCCAGGAAAATTTTGTTTTAATAAATCAATTGTTTCATTAGCATAGTAAGGTGTAGCGCCATCCCGTTGAAACCACATATCCTCCAGATCAATATTATTCAATTCAACCTACAAAAATGGAGTTATCATCTCACGATATCGAACACCATTCACAATTACATCTTCACTAGCAGGAAAGAAAAGATACGGCTCAATTACACCTCCTAACTATAACTCGTTAAGTAACTCGTTTAGGATGTAAAGATTTCTCACGAATTAATCGTGGATTTTCGTCGCCCCAAATGCGGCAATTCTGTTTATTAATATAGCCACCAATTTCAAAATCTGCTCCATCTGAAAAGATAATTTTTTGAGAAAAATTACCTGTTTGTTATTTGATCCATTTGATAAATGCACGACGTTTTGAATGGGCCAGGGGCTTAAGTTTCAGTGCTATTTGAATCGTATATGCTTTCAGAGCTAAATCCTTTCGTTAAATAAGCCATGTTATGGTTTCACTGAGTCTAAATTGTGAACTTCGACTAACGGAAATTTCTGGGTCTCCATCCACACTTTCACGTTCCAAATCAATATGCTCTTGTGAACGACTACTAGGACTATATATTCCTTTTCTTGTATCTTCCATCGAACCAGATTCTTAAAAATTTTAATCAGTTCGACTGATACTGCTTTCAGATGAACGATTGTGCAAACCGTTATATCACGTTATTTTTTAAAAATATTTTTCGCCGCCATGAAACTAATTCAACAATTTTAATGCGTTGTTGTTTGGATAAGATTTTTATAAATGTCATACACTTCTGAAATGAGACTAGAGAAGGCAAAATCCATCCAGCGAAGACCATCTGTGTTTTATTCAAAAATTAAAAAAACTGTCCAATTTGAAAGGCCCGTTAATTGAAGCGACATGTTATCATTAACAATATATTACCTGGTTGAACAACGTCTCGATCATGTGGACATAGCGAGTTAGTGTAATTGTAGCTGAGTTTGCAATACATTCTGATAAAGTGAGTATAAGCATCTTTATAACACCTGCAGTACAAATGATTATATTGAAAACCACACTGAGCGATTTATAGTCTGTAAGGGTTTCTCCTGCACTTAGTGAGTTTCAAATCTAGTTTACTCAAATGTTTTAACTAATGCTTTGATAGCATGATCAGACCGTACATGATCATGTTAATATATAATTACCAGCGAAATAACCGTTGAACTGTCATAACACAATCATTATTCTTGTAATATGCCCTAAAACTATAGCTATAGCTATCATCATTATTTCTTTTAGCAATAAAAATTAGCTCTAGACAAAAAATATGTCTATTTGGATATTGTTGGGGAAGTTCGAAACCAATGTCCGTTATATTTTATGTTTCATCTCCTTACTTCCAGTCACCTCCACTTTTATTTTAAATATCAACCCGTATTTTGTAACATCATTTTAAAGGTCTTGAAAATCCTAATTATAATGTGTTTACAAAAGTGAAATCGGTGGAAATAAAAATTACGCATACATGCTGGTTAATTAATTAGGACATCTTTCAAGACGTTCGAAAAGAATTCCAGAACAGATTATACTATTGTTCAGTTAACAGGTGGACATTTTCAGCACTTAATAAAGTAAATTTTTAAATCGTGTTTATAAAAGTACATTTATTTCATTAATTTATTTTTGTGTTTTAGTTTAAAAATTTTCCCTCGCACGTAAAATGTTATTTTTAGCCATCGATAGTAATATACTATTATTTTTCCGTCTATTACGAGAATGAATCAACCGATTTCAGTTTTGTAAACGCAATTTAATTAGGATTTTCAAGGTCTTTAAAATGATGTATTACAAGATAGTGTATTACAAGGTTGCTATTTAATTTTTTTAGGCAGAGCTGACTGGAGATACAGAGGTGAAACATAAAATATAACGGACATTAGTTTTGAACTTCCCGTTCGATATCTAAATTTACGTGCTTTTGTCTAGAGCTAAGTTTCATTGGTAAAAGAAATAATGAGGATGACTACTTTTGAAATGAAAGCCTTGTATAGTGAAGATTTTGTACAATCCGATTAAACACTATCTTTTTTACACTGAACCATTCTCTTAATAAAATAAAAGGACGAAGACATGCTAACATTATAAGCCAAAATATGTGCGAAAATTGTATGACAGTTGTTTGAACGGGAAAATGTAGATACAATTTGTAGAGTCGTATCTGAAACAATTGTGCAATTTTGAAATATAGTAAAAATTCAGTTAAGTCTTATTTTTTTATTTAAAATGAATTTCGATCAAGTATCCGCTAAATAGATATTTTACTTCGTTATTCATTTTTGTATCCAGTTTAGAAATCTTGTTACTTCTCCTCAAATGATCTATTTCAAATGTTGTAATAACATGAACATATTCGGCAAGCGCGTGAACTTTTGTTGCAGCTATAGATATAACTGTTTGAGAATTACTGTCAATAGACATTTGCTTAATCGACTTATCCTCCTTATTAGGTGTTTTCTCTTTAAGAATGCTACAAGACGCGTGTTTGAACTTGAACCTTGTTTAGTTGCATACTGAAGAGGTCTTCCTCCAGCAGTGGACGGACACGGGCTGATTATATATTTCTGATAAAATCCTTTCAACAAGATCTAAAATTTGTTCTTTAAGATCGATTCCTCCCTGCCACCCATATTTTTTAAATTTTGAAACTATACTACCTGTATCCGAAGGTCTGAGAAACTTGAACAAACGTTTGCCGTGTTGGAAGCGCTTTTTTTTGGATATCGTTGCCCGTAAATATACTTAGGTTCATCGTAATTTTTGAGAGCTTCTCCGTAATTACGAAGCATATCCTGATATTCGCGTGCAGAATATATTTTTGGTTCTAAATCCAACTTAAGTGCACACAGTGACCTACAGTGAAATAATTTTTGCTGCAATGCTCAAATAACATTATTTTCAAAGTTACCGCTGATATCGATCGATATTGGCCGATGTATGACGCGATTCTTATTTGTTAAAAAAGTTCAAAATTGTTGTTTATTCGTTAAGTAATAAAGTAATAACCAATTAATATTTACCAAACACACTTTTACACATATCTAGTTAAATGTTAATTCTTCTTATAGCTTTTCAATTGGTGATTTAGTAACTGTACATTTTTTTCTCGGGAATATTTAGGGTTTTCACCCTTACTGTAAAGAACTTTTTTCTTTAATATGACGTGAGGAGTCGTTAGTTAATTTGCATTATGTAAGGTACTTCCTTTACGGATAATATATAGTATATACTTTTTAAGTCTCTTTGACTGAGTTCATCAGTTACTTTATGATCATAATATTTTGCAATTCAGTGACTTATAATTCAAATTTTATTTCACTACGTAGAAAAACATTAACTTATATAATTATGGTATTTAACGTCTAGGAACTATAATTGAGATGCCTTTAAATTAAATATTCCTTTTTACTAAATATTTAGTCCCATTTAAAGTTTATTTGACGCTTGTTCATATAAAGAAGGGTGCTATTAAAACGAGCTACAAATTGTAATTTGTTATGTTCATGTTCCTGGTCGATTATAGTTTTAAGGTAAGCATATATACATAATCGGTTAAACAATACTCCTTTTAAATCATTCTCTCGTAAGGGTCAGTTTTCACTAACACAAACAGAACTGCCTTTTAGTAAATACACTTATTGGATTACATATAATGAGTATGTCATAATTAATTGAATAGAACGATTTTACAAACAGGATATAAAGTGTTTAATATTAAAACTGAACAGCAAATACTATGCTCTTTTAGTTTTTCAGTGGAAAAAATAACTCAAAATTAAATGAGCAGAAAAAATTAACAAAGTGAACAGAAAATATAATATTAGAGCATTGGAAACATTTTATACAATTATTGATGCATAATCCTGATAAACAGTTTAAACTATAATGCGTGTTAAAATATTGGTGGTACGGAATAACGCACACTCAATTAGCATTAAACTTGTTTTATTTTTATACATTCTACTTGCACAATTCTTCTGTAAACATTAACGTATTTTTACGTTAATACTAATACCATACTTATTTCATACGCCCATACTAATTTCATTCTTTCGCTATGAGCTTTTTTCCTTTCGTCAGACCAAGTTGTTCCAGTCTTCCTACATTTTTCTCTCTGGTCAACCTTCCAAACGTTAACCTTGTGTCTGAAACAGCCTCTATCCTGAATTTCACTTTGTGTAATATTTGCTGATCTTAGGTCCTCTTTAATTGCAGCAATCCATTTAACTATTTCTACTTTAGCTCTTCTCCTATTTTCATAAAATTCGACTATTTGTCTAGTTAGCCTACTCGGATTTATCCGTTTTATGTGTCCGTAAATCTTAAGTCTTCTTTTTCTCATATCGCTATGTATATCTGTGTATTGTTTGATTTCTTGGTTTTCTTGAAGTCGGTATGTTGTGCTATTTATTTGTTTGGGGACTAGGATTTTTCTTATGATTTTTCTTTCCTTCTTTTCAATGTCCTCGATGTCCCTCTTTCTATTCAAAATGAGCGTTTCTGCAGCATATAGTTGTGTTGTAATGCAGCACTGTGTTGTAATGTCTCAGTTTTGTGTTTTTAGATAGGCATTTTTTGTTATAAATATTTTGTGTAAGTCTCAATGCCGTTTCCATTTTTTGACATCTACCCTTATTGGCCGCTTTTTCCAACCAATTTTCCATGATTATTTCACCCAAATATTTGAATTGAGAGACTCGTCTGATGTTACCATATTTTGTTTTTAGAAATGGTGTTCTTAGTCTGTTGGAGGTCATGTATTGTGTCTTTTCAAAGGAAATTTGGAGTCCTAACTTTTCTGCTGTTTCTTTTAGGATTTCAATGTGTTTATGTGCCGTTAATATATCTTGAGCTAAAATTGCTAGATCATCAGCAAATGCCAGACTATGAATTTTGATGTTGGTTCTCCCCAGTTTAATGGGCTGGTCAATATTCAGGGCCGACTTTTTTTCACGCCAATCCTGTATTACTTTTTCTAGAACACAGTTAAATTAGAGTGGCGAGAGTCCATCCCCTTGTCTCACTCCAGTTTTAATTTCGAAGGGCTCTGAGATGTCACCCATGAATTTAACTTTTGACCTTGTGTTAGTTAACGTTGCTTTAATAATTGCCAGCGTTTTCAGATCTAGTCCTTGTTCTTTCAAGATTCGGAATAAAGATTCGCGGTCAATAGAATCATATGCTTTTTTGAAATCCACATTTTTGATGTCTTAGAATCAACTTTAGATTCAGGATCTGTTCAGGGCAGGATCTGCCCGGTCGAAAACCTGCTTGATATTCACCAATGTTAGGTTCTAACAGTTCGTGTGCTCTGTCTAGTAGACATTGAAATAGAATCTTGTAACAAACTGGGAGAAGAGATATCCCTCTATAGTTGTTTACATCCGTTCTATCTCCTTTCTTATGTAGTGAATGGATTAGAGCATCTTTCCAATCTTCCGGAATCCGTTCGGTTCGCCAAACTTCTTGTAGAATTTTGGTTATTTCCTTGATTGTACCTGGACCAGCGGATTTCAAAAGTTCAGCAGTGATTCCATCTTCACCAGAAGCTTTGTAATTTTTCAGCCGCTTGATTTGCCTAATTATCTCATCTTCATTCGGTGGTAATGAATCTGAGTTAGTTTGTTTAGGGTTTAGTGTTGCTAATTTGTTTAAGGGCTCAGGACAGTTTAGTATTTGTTCAAAATATTTCGCAAGTTCTTTGCAATTGTCTTGGTTATTTAGAGCTAATTGTCCGTTTTCCTTTTGGAAGCAAAAACTTTGCGGTTGATAGCCTGTTAATTGAGTTTTAAATGTTTTATAAAAGTTTCGGGTGTTTTTTTTGGAAATCTTTTTCTATTTCATTAAGTTGATTGTTTTCATATTTTCTTTTAGTTTGTCTAATTAGCTTCGATGTTTTTTTTTCTTACTTCCAAAAAGATGTTATAGTTTATTGCTGTTTTTTGACTGTTCCAATCTTTGAAAGCTTTACTTCGGCTTAATACTGCTCGCTCGCAAACTTCAGTGTTTTTGTAAAGGGTTCTACGTTTTGGTAAAGGGACCAACTTTAAGGCTGTTTTAATAATCTTTTTTTTGTTTCAAATTTTGCCAGTTCTGTGCTGGTTGTTTATCAAGCTCTTAGGGCTGGTTTTATTTTCGTTGGGTCAAACTTTGGTATTAGCAGCCTCTTTTGAATAAGTTTTCGAAGTTTTAAGCTAAGTTTGATTCTAGTCAAGTAGCGATCCGTGTCTATATTTGCTCCTTTCGTGACTTGAACATTCAAAATCTCTTTATAATTGGGGTACGAAATGGCAACATGGTCAATTTGAAATTCACCCATGTACGTGTTTGGGCACCTCCAGGTCTTTTGTTTTGTTATTTTCTTCTTAAAATGGGTTGACATTATTTTTAGATTAAACTTCGAACATAGTTCAACCAATCTTCTACCATTATGGGTAGTCCATTTATGAGCGGGAAAACTGCCTACTGTTTTCCTGTACTTTTTTTCTTTCCCTAGTTGGGCGTTGAAATCACCCAATAGGACTTTTACATGGTTAGAGGGAATTTTAGAGATAGTCTTTTCCAGAATTTCCCAGGACTTATTTACTTTTTCAGGATTAGATTTAGTTTCTTCGTTAACTGGGAGGTGTGCATTGATTAGTGTATAGATTTTGTTAGCACACTTGAGGTATAGTGTCATAAGTCGATAATTTACTGGCTGGACATTTGTTATAGAACCAAGAATGTTTCTTGAGACAGCGAAAGCAACACCGAGATATGGTGTATTTTTGAGTATTCTTTTTGCCCGTTTTACTTTTAAAAAGTCTGTAGTTGCCGAATTCCAAGGTGTTATCATCTGTCAATCTGGTTTCTTGCAAAGCTAAAATTTGGATTTTCTGCTGATTTAATGTTCGCCCCAATTCGTGTATTTTTCCTGGACGCAGGAGAGAATTGATATTTACTGTTCCAAAGAAAGATTTTGTTTTCGGTTTCAGACGATTCCCTCTGAAAGATTTTGCGTTTAAGCCCGGACGCCCCAGAATCCGAAAGTCCGGTTGTACCAGCAAAGCTGGCAGAGAATTGTCTACCTCATGGGGTAATTTTGTAATTACTAGAACGCTTCATCTTGTACTTTAAATTAAAGGTTTGAACCATGACGGTTCAGAGGTTAAGACTGGAGGGGTAGTTCCAGAATTTAAATATCAGCCGCACCACTGGGGAACAGACGCTGACCACTCAATCGCTTGTATGTATATATGAACATTTTTGTTTTTTGTTAGGTGTTTGAATGGGAATGAGCCCCACCCATCCCTGCAATTGGAGGGCACATGTTTCGCCTCTCGATGTTCTTGTGTACTTGACACTCAACTACTGTTGTATCATTGGACGCTGTCCAAAGAAATGTAATATTATATATATACGCCATCTGTGGGTTGGGGAGTGGGAGTGAGAGAGGAGGGGAGACAGGGGGGAGAGGGAGAGGGGAACTCGCGAGGGCGAAACATGTCAGGGAATATCTTGAATATATTGTGAAACAAATAACATAATAGTTTTAATTATTGTCATTAAAAAATATACCTCGTGTTATGAATTATTTTAACATGGATAAAAGTATATAAAGCCAATATAAACAATATCAAAAATCAACATAGGTATAAAAAAAAAGATTAAAACAATCCACCAAAACAACCTTGGGTGTTAAATCAAAATCTTCAAGCTGCGTAAGAACTTTGTGTAGTCATCGACTATTCGTGAAAATATTTTTTAATTTGTTGAATTTATGGAAAGTGGTTTGACGAATAATAGAACAAATAACAATGAGAGGAATAGTTTGCTGCGAAATATGAGAAAAACAGTGGAAGATTATTAAATATATGGCTTATAATTTACTACCTCGAGAGACAATTAGAAAAATGTTGAAGAAATCATCAATAAAAGCTTTTTAATAACGTGTGGCAAGTTCAATACACATTTTCTAGACGGATGAGGTACTTTTTTGCAAATAGTGCTTTACCTTGTTCTCTGGTCTAACTACTGATAAAACAAACAATTTTTGTTACCTTTGTAATGCTCATTATAACGTTATTATGTAACGATAAAATTAATTTAGAAATTCCATTTATATTTTATTTATTTATTGTAGGTATATAGGACTCCCACTTTGCCTGAAAAGAAAAGTCTTCGATCAGTGCGTCCTACCCGTTATGATATACGGAAGTGAAACCTGGACACTCACATCGTAATCAATTCAAAAACTTCGGGTACCAGAGAGGGGAATGGAAAGATGTATACTTGGCATTACAAGACGAGACAGAAAACCCTGCGCATGGATCAGGGAACAAACGAAAGTATGTGACATCATTGGAAGAGTAAAACAATTGAAATGAAGATGGGCAGGCCATATAGCGAGGCGATGGGACGACAGATCCTGGAGTGGATACCACTTGATCACAAACGTCGGCGAAGAAGACCGAAAAAGCACGATGGACTGATGACATCATTAAGTAAATTCGACTCTAGTGGTAGAGGAAGGCCCAGGACCGTGAAAGTGGGAAACATGCTGAGGAGGCCTTTATCCTGCAGTAGATCGACACGGGTTGATGATGATGATGTATCAAGTTCGTTCAAAGTTTTTGATGGTTGGGACTATCAGTCACAAGATTTACCAATAGTACGACGAATTCACTCTCATACATATTCTATCGACTATAAGATTTTTCTGAAAATTGCAGTGTTTGATGAGTTGTATGCCGTCTGGCATTGCTGAAAGATGAGATTTGGATGAGCTTACAGATATGTATTAACAACGGGCGGCAATATTTTTCAGTTATTTATCGAGCAGCATTTAAAATTCCTGTGATAGTTATTAGGGTCACCTGCTTTTCAAACATATTGTTCCCAGTACTATATTCTTTGAGTGGCAGCTGTATGCAGTTCTAATGAAAAAAGTAAAATTTAGCTTTTCACCTTGAAAATGTGTGACAATTCTATGTCCATTCTTAATCCACTATGCCCATTGTTAATCTACTTAAACCACATCTAGACCCATTACTGACAGCACTTGTAATTGGTTTACTAGGTTTTCTTTGATTTTAGTTTAGAACCATTCTTAGCAGCACATTTTGCAGCAGGGGTGCCCTAAAAGGTAGCCTAAAGGAACGATAAGGACTCGAAAAATTTCATTAAAAGATTGTAGTATCGTATCTGAAAAAGGCACTGTGTGTCGAAGCAATTGTCATATAATATTTTAAATATAACGAAACATTTTTAAAACTGTTTACTTTGCCACGTATTTCATAATGGCATAG
This sequence comes from Cosmopolites sordidus, assembly GCA_031761425.1. Classification (NCBI taxonomy): domain Eukaryota; kingdom Metazoa; phylum Arthropoda; class Insecta; order Coleoptera; family Curculionidae; genus Cosmopolites; species Cosmopolites sordidus. The sequence continues at coordinate 181,148 of JARFXV010002006.1, forward strand.
AGAAACATAAAGGTAAATAAGCAAAAGTTTATCAGTGTTTGTGTTCAAGATGTTCTAAATGAGGAAACTGTTCATAGTGTGTAAATTTTCAGTTCAATTCAATTATATACAGTGGAAGTTGCCTATCAGCCTATTTATTCTCCAGATTTGGACCCGGCGATTATTTTTTAATTTGTGAACTGAAGGAGTTGGAAAGACAAGCATATGGTGTTTTTTCTAAATCTATCGAATCAGGATAAAACAGTAAAAGGATTTTTTGTTAGTTATTTCAGATGTTTCTTTCTATGCTGGTGATAATAATTCGAAAATTCTCTTTATACTATACTTTTGAGAATATAAATATTATTAAGGACATGTTATATTTAAATTAAAATGTCTGAAATTTCAGTAACTAACGTTTAGATTATATATATATATATATATATATATATATATATATATATATATATATATATATATATATATATATATATATATATATATATATATATGAAAATTCTTATTTTATGTATACATCGTAAATTTTGTGTTATATTGGATTATTTATATGTTACAATTAAATCCGATTACTATATTACTTTTCACTTCATTATTGTTATCATTCTATGTGAACATTTTTATTAAATAAGTGCAACATGACATATAGCACATTATAATATTCTTTCTCTGTAAATAAAATTACACTATTAAAATAAAAAAGTATCTATTATAGCAAGCTCTAAATTGCCCTTTGTCATGTACATGTTCTTGGTCGATTATAAGGGTTTCTAAGTAATTGGTTAGTCAATACCGGTTTTAAATTAATCTTTCCAGAAGGTTAGAATTCTGGAAATAGAATTGCCGTTTAATAAATTCGCGATGGAAAACCCATAAAGTATGTCTCATAATTGGTTATATATGATATTGTTATTGACGTATATAACACAATAAAATAACTTAATAAATATAACAGAAAACATTAACATAAGAATGTCGCAATTATTTTACATATTTTATGATATTGTATTATCTTCTAACGTTATCTGCTTCCTATTCTTATGATGCGGAATGTTATCGCATGTTCTAATTGAAACTTTCGAAACAAACCTTTTATAAAAATCAAGTAACCAAGTCAAGTAACAACTTGACTAATTAATCAATCAGACCATTTAATCAAAGATCAAGCGTTAGAATCATGTGAAGTAGGTTTAGCAGGAATTAAGTGAACCTAAGTGATAATATTTCTCTGCAGTTCCCGTTAAATCGAAAACTATCTTTAAAGGTTCATTAAGAATGAAAATTTGATATTTTAGTCTGATTTGAAGAAAGAAAAGTTAATATGAATTCAATTGCAGCCATGCTATTTATTTAATTAAATTTTAACAATATTACTGAATTCCAGTAACTGCAATTGTCGGTCCCATGTTTCACAAAACTTTTAACCAAATTTTACAGAACTGATGTCGAAAATCCCACTTTGTCTATTTTTCCACCACATATCCTTCGTTCAGTTTTCGGAGTTGCCTATAGAGATATTTAAATTTTCCTATATTAAAATGGTATTCTGTAGAAAGTGTTTTGCTGAAATTACGTGATATGGAAGATCAGTATAATTGGCCTAGTGATTTTCTGTATTTTGAAAGGCAATATATTGACCCTTGCTCATCATCTCTAATTTTATATCGGGAAAGTAAAGATTATCCACATATTTTGTTTTTCAGGTTCAAGGTATCAATGAGTTATTGTGTGTTCTGCATACCTACAATAACTCATTGTTAAGCAGGCTCAACATAGCATTTAAGAGCGGACTTTGCCTGGACCACTTTGCCTGAAAAGTCCTCAATCAGTGCGTCTTGTCCGTTATGACATAAGGAAGTGAGACCTGGACACTGGACACAACCAGATCAAGTGTTTAACGTCAATGAGACATGTTTTTTTAGAAGAGGATGCCTGTTCGAATATTTATGTCTCAAACCGAAAGATTTTCTTTTGCTCTAATGCTTCAGGTAACCACATGATAAAGCCACTGGTCGTATACAAATCTCTTAACCCACGTGCTGTAAAAAATAATATAAAATATTATCTGCTGGTTTTTTAAAGAGCAAATAAAAAAGGTTGGATGACTGCAACATTATTTACAGACTGGTTTTTGAACTGCTTCGTACCCAGTGTTAGGAAATATTTGGTCAAAATCGTTGCCATTTCAACCTTTTTTTTCTTATTGATAATGCTCTCGGCCATTTTGAATCCATAAAGTTTGCTGATCCAAACATAGAAGTTTGCTTCCTACCTAATAAAACTACATCACTATTACAACCATTAGATCAGGGAATAATAGCATCATTTAAAAGATATTATGTCAAAGGAACTCAGTGATGTATTGAATAGCATAGAATAAAATCCTGTTCTCAATGTTACTGAGAGTTGGAAAGCTTTTAATATCGCCCATTGCATAACATTTATCAAAGAAGCAGTGCAACAAGCAGAAGCAAGTTATGGCCGATACGTCAGCAGTTCCTAACAAAGCAACAGAAATTGAACACATTGTAAGAATCTTACACCAAATTCATGGCGATGGTTTCGACGAGTTGCAATGAAGTGACGCTGAAGAATTTGTAGCTCCTCACGATAATGAACTATTAAAATCAGAATTGCTTGAAATTCTGGAGAATACATAGGATGTCGAAGGCAATACAGACGATGAGATCCCCGATGACGACGAGGCAGCGACTACTAAGATGACTACAACATCTCTAACTCTAAGTAGTTTACAAATAAAATTATTACCCGCACAACAGTTGCAAGATTTGGTCTATGATGAAGACCCTTTACTAGAACCATTAGAAAGAAATCTAAAGTTTTCAATGGGCTACTACAACCTTATAGGCATATCCAAAAGGAGTCGCAAAAAAATCAGCCAACAATTTTGTATTATTTTGGAAAATAAGTATTACCTTTATAATAAAATTAATATGTATTTATAGTATATAATTCATACATACGTACATACATACATAGGTGAACCATATGGTGAACCATTTGGCTTCAAAATAAACCTGAAAAGGAGTCAGGTTATTAATTCGCTAAGGACAGAAGAATTTCAGTTTTAGGAGGGGATTTGTAGATTGTGACCACTTTATATATCTTGGGCAGAGGATTTCAATGAAGGAGGATAACGCCCGGGAGGTGGAATGGCGTATTAAATGTGGTTGGTTGGCATTTGGCAGGCTCAACATAGTGTTTAAGAGCAGACTTCCACTTTGCTTAAAAAGAAACGTCTTCGATCAGTGTATCTTGCCCATTATGACATACGAAAGTGAAACCTGGACACTTACATCCCAATTAATTCAGAAACTTCGGGTAACACAGAGGGGAATGGAAAGATGTATGCTTAGTATTAAAAGACGAGACAGAAAAACCTGCACATGGATCACGGAACAAACGAATGTGTGCAACATCATTGGAAGAGTAGAGCAGTTGAAATGGAGATGAGCAGACCATATAGCGACGCGATGGAACTATAGATGGATCAAGGCAATCTTAGAGTTGATACCGCTTGAGCGCAAACGTTCGCGAAGAAGACCGAAAGCACGATGGACTGATGACATCGTTAAGTATATTGGACCCGAGTGGCGTCCAATATACTTAACGTTAAAGACAAATATTAACAGTGACAGCCGCCTACTTAATTATTCAGATGCATTTCGATATCCATGTAATCGTGCATCATTTTAGAAAAAGTCAGTTTTCTGAAAAACGGTTTATCTTAACGAGATGAAATAAGGGATCCTTTTTGACTTAAAAATCTTTGAGATTGAGATGTAAAGCATCAGACGCTCACGGCACTCATCTAGACGAACAGCAAAATTTTTTAGAACGGTTCAGCACATAATCTTTGGAATGACTGCCATTTCGTGTCAAATACTGCACCAAAAAATCCGATTTATTGACGTAAACTTTTGATTTTAGATAACCTCACAAAAAAATTCATATAGCTCAAATCAGGATTAACTGGAGGCCAATTTATCTCACCTCTCCTGGAAATCAATTTGTTTGCGAAAATTTCACGAACTCATGATAGAGACGTGTTGGAAGTGTATAACGTTACTCCGTCCTGCTGAAACCTTCTTTTATTATAACAAGCAAAGTTTTGCAGTTCAAAAACTTGTCCAACATTTCCACATAACTACCTGAATTTACGGTAACTGCGCGTCTCCTGCCGTCTTCAAAAAGTTCGGGTTGATTATTCTTCGCGCTGACATTGTAGCCCATATAGTGACTTTAGGCAAATGTAGGGGTTTTTGATGCTTGTGTTTCGTTACACTCCAGTAAGGACAGTTCTGCTTAATTTACGTGACCGCTGAGATAAAAATGAAACTCATCTAAAAACAATATGTTATTCAATGGTACAAAATGCTCAGTTACCTGGTTATCAAATTGAAGCCTCTGACCGGCATTTTTGGTCTTTAATTCTTGCATCAGTTAAATTTTTTATGGGTGCAGTTTTAAGTCCTTGCGCAGAATGTGGTGCAATGATGATCGATGCACATTTAAATCACGTGTTCGCTCACAAACGAAAAGGTCCGGATTGTCACGAATGGACTGATTTACCATTTCTCCATTTTCATCATTTGTGATGACCTTGGTCGCCGGGACGTACACTTCTCCATAGTTGAACCGGTTTCTTCAAACTTCTTAACCCATTTCCTCATGAGGGGAACACTTGGCGCATCTTTAAAGTTACGCAAACCGCGATGACTGCAGAACTTTCTCTGCGCTTCAGTCGCCGAATTATTGTTTTTGTAAAATTCTCGCACACACAACGGTCGGTCTACTCCAGAGAAACGCTTCGTACCGACTAAATTCCTAAAGGCGGGACTATCGATTGACATGCGCCCCACTCCCCTCACAGTTGTTGCATTTGCACAGTAAGCTAATGAAATAGAAACTTTCTTATGGGACAGCTTGTATATACATCAGTTTCCCCCCTATGAGAAGCACAAGCCATTTCTATTGCTTCTATATGATTTTTCTTAGTTTGAAATGTGAAATGCGGACAATGGTTGCCATTATGTTCACTATTGTTTACTATTGTTTACTATTGGTTATCCAAAGCACATCTTTTTTGAGTTATACACTTACAAACTACAAAAGTCATCAAATTAATATCTACATTTAACATAAAACTTATGTTTTCATATTTTTTAAATAAAAAAGTGTTCAATTTGCAACGCAAACACAGACTTACTACACAATTTAAAGTTTTAGTTGTGGTTTAGCGTAATGAAAAACGGCTCCATTAGCACCTTAAAATTAGTTTGTCAAACATTTCCATTCACTCCATCTTGTGCCTTTTTTAAATGCATTATTCATTAATCAAAAGCAGGGCTTTTTAGTCACTTCGCCAAGAAGCCGTTTCGTGATATTTCGCCGTTTGTTCCGGCTGTTATATAGAACAAATTTAAATTTTAATGCATATATCTTTTATTGTACTTTTATGTTTCTACTTTTTCTGTAATAATTATCATAGATAATTGTAACCAATTTTATATTAATTAATGTTCATTTTAATGTATGATATGAATATTCTCGCTTTTTCGTCTTCGTCGCTGTTTACTAATTATTGTGACGTTCTCTGTTGACGTTTTTTAGATTTTTTACTTTTTTTTGCTTTACTTCTAGCATATATTTTATAATAATTAAAACAGATTAATTTCCAAATTTAAAACTACTCGAAACCATCCATCGGTAAGTTCTTCTATCTCGTCTTGAATTTTCGTCAAACGTAACTCGTATTTGGCTTGACTAAACGATTTTTTAATTAATCATTTCCTGATGAAGATAACATGGTTAGCGAAATGCCCGTCAAGAATTTAAAAACAAGTGACTTGGTGTTTTGGGAAAACCCCGTTAATATTAAATGAATCTTATTCGAATCTATCTAGTTTCATAGAATAAAAGTGTTTTAATAATAGATTAAAATAATAGTAGCCGGTCGCGTTGGTGTGGCGGTAAGAGCGGCGGCCTGCCGCTGCTTTGCCGAATCCGCACTGGAGCGGTAGCTGGTTCGATTCCAGCGCTCGGATGGTTATTTTTCTTTCTTCTGTCCGTTTATCTTTCCTAACTGTTTGTGATTGTTTCTAGTCAAGAGTGTAAAATCCGACTACGAATTACCCCTCAGTCACGCCAGTTAAAGGCTGGGTAAGGCCGGATGCCTTCTGAGAAGTGTTCTACGTTGCTCACTCGCCAGTCGGTAGGTTTCCTGATAGACTTATGTGTAGGCACATAACCAAGGCTTTATAGCCCGAGGGGGGTGCTGGCCTGGGTTTGTCGGAAGCTGGTGATGACCGTGGTTCGGAACCCACGTTAAGCTGTAGGTCCAGTCGCTAAATAGCCTAGTTGCTGATGCGCCTCTAACCCTAACACTTTACCTTTAAAATAATAGTAACCATTTTATATTTTCAAAATAATATTACTGAAATATTTGCTTTTTGTTACAAATGGTTAGTGTAACTATCGTTAGATACCTTTATGTAACGATAATCGCTAATGTCTCTTGTATTTTTTCACATTATATTACTGAACAAATACTCCTTGGTGAAAATTGTTCTTCAGAACAATTCTACAATATATATATATATATATATATATATATATATATATATATATATATATATATATATATATATATATATATATATATATATATTATTTATGTTCGTTCAGCATCTCAGCCTCGGCTAGTTGATATTATAATGCCAAAATGAGAAAGCAGTTCAGCTCCTCTCACTTAGCATCAAATTTTACGAACAATGTCTGCAAGAGTACTACACGTTGTTCTACTATGGCAATCGATTTTGAGACACCAAGGTTCTTCAAGTTTTTTTGAAAAGATTTTATTTATTAGGCTTTGGCGGATATAACCAAAGGCACTATGTCTACCTTATGTAATTTCCACTGGTTTTTCAAATCGTATGCCAGGTTTTCATACTAGTCATACATAGTCATTTTCTCCAACTCGGTTTTCCTGATATTATGAGAGAGCGGCACTGCGATGTCAATTATAAACGCTCATTTCTCCTTTTTACTAATCAGAATAATGTCTACCCTATTATAATCGACCGTTCGATCTGTTGTGATTGGTCTATTCCAGTATAGAATTGTACTACAATTGTAATTGAGTACTTATAATATGGAGGAGGTGCGTCTAATAGCGAGTACTTTACTGCATTTTGCTGATGTATAATTTTCGCCAGCTGATTATGTCTTCCTAAATAAGCATTAGGGGCAAGAACTGCACACCCACCGATAAGGTGTTCAATCGTTGGATACCGACTAATCGACTTTGGATACCATCCATGCAATGTCTGTTGTTTCCATTCTGGGATACAATCTGTAAGTGTAGTTCCACCATCAACACGATTCACTTTATCTAGGTTCAGCGGGGTGAAACCCTGATCTTCCTTAGCAACTAACTTTATTAGCGGGCTGCTTGAATTAATGAAGCGCTCTCTTATCTTACTTTCCTGGTTCAGGCAGATATTCTTAATGTTCACGAGGCCTCTGCTTCCCAACTTTCTCGAAATGTATAGACGCTTTATAGATGAATTTGGATGCAGACATCAGAATTTTCTCAATGTTCGACGTGTTAATCTATCCAGTCCATCAAGGTCTGTTTTTGACCATTTAACAATACCAAAAGAATAGGCCAGAATTGGCACTGCCCATCCATTAATCGCTCTAACCAGGTTTACACTGTTCAGTTTGGTATTTATAAGTTTTGTAAGCCTCTTTTGGTACATAGTAGAAAAGTTCTTCTTTAACTGGCTATGATTAAATTTCTCGTTTTGAGGTATACTTAAATATTTATAGGATTCTTCTGGTGCCAGTTGTATATTACAGTGTATTGATTATTGACTATTCCTTTCGGAATGCTAATGGTAGAGCATTTGTCAAGTTCGAATGACATTTTGATATCCCTACTAAATTCTTCGACCATTTTTATTAGGGATTTACATTTTTCTCTAGTGTCTTCATAGAGTTTAAATTCATCCATATATTGTAGGTGGGAGAGCCTTCGTGGATTCCTCACGTTTAGTTTATATCCAATATTACTGTTGTTCAGTAATGTGTACATAGGGTTTAGGGCTAGACAGAACCAAATTGGAAAAAGGGAATCTCCTCTCTCGATATTCGCAGTTGTAATGCATTGTTGATCGATAAAGAGATTTGTTTTCCATTTCCTTATCAGATATCTTAAGGAGTTAATGACGGGAGGGTTATTTTATAAATCTTCAGGACTTCTAGTGACCAATCGTGTGCAACATTATCGAAGACTTTCCTGAAGTCCAGGTAGCAGATGTTTAGGTTGCGTTTTCTTCTACGGGCTTGTTCGAAAACTACAGCATCGATCGTCAGCTGTTCCTTGCATCCCATATTTGCTCTTATACATAATATCTGCTCCTCTTCAAAAATATTGTTTTTATCACAATGTTGGTAAATTTTTTCATTGATTAGGTCTGTCAACAATTTATACAATACTGACAGACATGTGATGGGTCTGTAGTTATCGGGTTGCTTAGCATCACCCTTTTTGTGCAGAAGATATGTATTGCCTTCCATTAAAAAATTCGGGAAAGTGTCAGGATTTATCATTACATCTTTAAGTGCACTAGCAAGTAGGCGGTGTGCGGCCATAAAGTTTTTAATCCAGAAGTTATTTAGTCCAACTGGTCCAGGAGCCTTCTAGTTATGATTTTTCTTGGCGGCGGTGTAAATGTCAATTGTCGTGAAATCGTTAAACTCTATTTCTGGGAGAGCAGTTGTGTGCTGTTCAATTGTTTTAATACAAGGTGCCGATTTTTCATATTTATCTGACGTTTTCCAAAATGATTGCCAATATTCTGCAAAGGAAGACATGTCCATATTCTCAAGTTCTGACTTGCTACTGCTTGTTCGAGCTCTTTATAAAATTTCTTTTGGCTATTTATGAATACTGAGTTTTGGTGCTTTCGTTTTTGTAGCTTCTTATATCTTGCTAGCCTAGCCCCTTTAGATTTAGCTTCTTGTCTAAACCGATCTTTAAGTTTGGATCGTCGAAGTCAATGCCATATTTATTGACAATTGTTTTTGATTTTTTCGTTACTTTAATTGATCGATTACCAGAAAGGTATTCTTAGATGACGTCGATTTTCTTCCGGAAATCATCGATATTGTTTTCAAGGCGTGTTTTCCAGGCAGCCGCATTTTTCTGGAAATTATGCCTGCTCGCATTGGGGGTGTATATTTTTTGGTCTGAAATTTCGATCGCAGTCACTGCTGCATAGTACAACGCAAGATGTATATCGCACAGATCTAGTATCCCAGCCAGATGTGATTCCAGAACTTTATTGATCTGCGCTAGAGTAATACGAGCTTTTGCAATATTGCGTAGTATTGGAATTTTTGGCCTATTCAGTGGATTTGCCCAATAAAATAAGCCAAATTACTGTAAAACTTCTCTCGTATATTAAACATGTTCTGTTGTAAGGTCACTTCCTCATTGCTAGACGATGAGACCTCTGGTGGAAAATTTTGGAGCTTGTTCTATTGTCTGCGCCTCTGTGGTTAAGGTGAGGACGCCTATGTTATCTTCTTCATGTTGTTGATATTTAACGTTCTGCTGTAATTGATTACCAACTTCTCTGTTGACATTCATTAGTTTCATTTCGGCGAGATACTTTTTATTTAAAATTATATTTTTACGGTCAGCTAAGGTTTACTCCGACAGCCGAGTTCCAGGGAACCTCTTCTTACATTCTTGGTGGAGTGCATTTCTCCATCCAGGAAGCAGTTTATCTCCACACTGATTCACGTAATAATAGGCACGCATTATCTCAATATTCATTTCGCGTGTCCATCTGATACGTGGAGTGCGTTCAGTCCTAGTGGCAGCTCTCCTTATGGGTGGCGAGCCAGCATGTACCGGGACATTTCCGTCTTCTATTTCATTATCAATCTGCACTCTGCACTGGTCTTGTGATGAAATGTTCGGTGGTGCGAGGCTTTGATTTAAATTCTTGCTCCGGTACCTTTTTCATTGCCATTTTTGTAGTGTCATAGAGTTGAGAACTGCCACTCGCTTCAGATTCACCAACCCCGGACAAATTCTGCCGACGGTTCCGAAGAGTTCTTGTCCGCAGAACCTTACCGCCTTGTATAAAACCATTATCTGTTTCAGTCTTCATAAAAATTTTTTTTTTGGTTCAAGGGAAAAACGGTCACCCAAGGCAGAGCCCCGATTTACCATTGGAAAGCTATTTACTACCGGTGGGCGCTAGGTATCCGGAGACATCGTTAAATACACTTTAACCCTGTGCCATTCAGCTTCTCGGCACAATGAGCACGATGATCCACTTTGAGCTTGGGGATTATTTTTTTCAAAGGTTTACTCCTCTTAGTTCGGGAAAGTGGTGTCGCTACTCACCAATCGATCATTTCAGCCTAGGCTGGTCGGGTTTACAATGCCAAGATGAGAAAGCAGTTCAGCTCATTCCATTCAGCTTAGTACCTTACGAACAATGTGGCAAGTTTGTAAGAAAACTGCCCTACCAGTAAGAGACTGTTGAATGTTGTTCCTTTATTATTCCCTTTCGTATGCTGATAGTGGACCATTTCTTACTAAATATTTTATATTACCCTTACTAAATATTTCGACTGTTTTTATTAATGAGTTTAGTTTCTCTCTTGTTTCTCCATAGAGTTTTAAGAAAGTATTAGGAGTCGCCATTATTTCTTTAAATGCATCAGCAAGTACTTGGTAAATAGCTGTAAAGTTTTTGATCCAGAAGTTGTGTTGTCCATCTGGCCCAGGCGTCTTCCAGTTTTGAGTTTTCTTGATGGCAGTGCAGATGCCAATCGCTTTGATACCGTTGAATTCCATTTGTGGAAGTGCATCAATCTGTTTTCGAAATGTTACAACCCACGGAGCATTTTTTCATAACCATCAGATCTTTTCCAGACAGATTTCCAGTATTTTTCAAAGGTGGATACATTCTCATTTTTTTATATTATTATTATCACAAACATGATTCATCGATCATTTCAGCCTAGGCTGGTCGGGTTTACGATGCGAAGATGAGGAAGCAGTTCAGCTCCTCCCATTCAGCTTAGTACCTTTAAGGTACTAAGCTGAATGGGAGGTAGCCAAGTAAAAGGTTTTGCTTACTAGGCCTTTGGCGGATATAACAAAAGGTAACAGCTTCACTTTCTGGAGTTTCCATTGATTTTTCAGATCAAATGCAAGATTTTCGTACTTCATGACCTTTTCCATTTCGTTTTTTCTGATGTTATGAGAGAGTGGTATCGCAATATCAATTATGAAAGCTCTCCTCTGCTTTTTGTTAATTAGAACAATATCCGGCCTATTATAGTCAACTATCCTATCTGTTGTAATTGGTCTATCCCAGTAAAGAATGGTATCGGCTAACTGAGGTACTGGGGGAAGGCGTGACTTGTAATATGGTGGAGGTATCTTATCAAATAGCAAGCGCTTTACAGTGATTTGCTGGTGTTTTTCGCCAGCTGATTATGCCTGCCTAGGTAAACATTAGGGGCAAGAACTGGACACCCTCCAATAAGGTGTTCAATTGTTTCTCCTACACCACCGCACTTCCTGCACGTGTCGAAAACATCCATGTGTAGTATATGTCTTTCATAATTTGTTGACCTTACTACCTTATCTTGAATAGCTGTCGCGAAGTCTTCTGTTTCTGGATATAATAGTCCATAGGCAAGCCACTTTAGAGACACATTTTTGTCAATGGAGTCATCCTCAAGTGATTTAGGATATCTCCCGTGTAATGTCTGCTGTTGCCATTCTTGAACGATATCTTTCAGTGCTGTTCTGCTATCAATGCCCAATGCCCTGTACCCATACTGATTTCATTCTTTCACCATGAGCTTTTTTCCTTTCGTCAGACCAAGTTGTTCCGGTCTTCCTACAATTTTCTTCTTGGTCAACATCCCAAACGTCAACCTTGTGTCTGAAACAGTTTATATCCTGAATTTCACTTTGTGTAATATTGGCTGATCTTAGGTCCACTTAATTCCAACAATCCATTTAATTGCTTCTATTTTAGCTCTACTCTCATTTTCATAAAATTCAACTATTTGTCTAGTTAGCCTACTCGGATTGGTAAAACCTAAGTCTTCTTTTTCTCATATCGCTATGTACATCTCTGTATTGTTTGATTTCTTGGTTTTCTCGAAGTCGATATGTTGTGCTATTTATTTGTTTAGGGCCTAATATTTTTCCTATGATTTTTCTTTCTTTCTTTTCAATCTCCCCGATGTCTTTTTTTCTATTCAAAATAAGCGTTTCTGCGCCATATAGATATTCTGGCTTAATAACGGTATTGTAATGTCTCAGTTTTGTGTTTTAAATATGCAATTTTTGTTGTAAATGTTTGGTGTAAGACTCAATGCAGTTTCCATTTTTTGACATCTACACTTATTGACCGTTTTTCCCAACCAGTTTTTCATGATTATTTCACCCACATATTTAAATTGACAGGCTCGTCCGATGCTACCATATTTTGTTTTTAAAAATGGTGTTCTTAGTATGTTGCAGGTCATGTATTGTGTCTTTTCAAAGGAAATTTGAAGTCCTACCTTTTCTGCTGTTTCTTTTAGGATTTCAGTCTGTTTTGGTGCCGTTTATATATCTTGAACTAAAACTGCTAGATCATCAGCAAACGCCAGACAATCTATTTTGATGTTGGTTCTCCGCAGTTTAATGGGCTGGTCAATAATCAGGACCGACTTTTTTACACGCGACTCCTGTATTACTTTTTCTGGAACAGGGTTAAATAGGAGTGGCGATAGTCCATCCCCTTTTCTCACTCCAGTTTTAATTTCGAAAGGCTCTGAGATGTCACCCATGAATTTAACTTTTAATCTTTTGTTAGTTAGTGTTGCTTTAATAATTGCCAGCGTTTTCAGATCTAGTCCTTGTTCTTTCAAGATTTGGAATAAAGATTTTCGGTCAATAGAATGATATGCTTTTTTGAAATCCACAAATGTACAAACGAAATTGTTTATTGTATAGTTTTTGATATCTTAGGATCAACTTTAGATTCAGGATCTGTTCAGGGCAGGATCTGCCCGATCGAAAACCTGCTTGATATTCACCAATTTTAGGTTCTAACTATCCCAGTGCTCTGTCTAGTATACATTGAAATAGAATTTTGTATCAAACTGGAAGAAGAGATATCCCTCTGTAGTTGTTTACATCCATTCTATCTCCTTTCTTATGTAGTCCGGAATCCGTTCGGTTCGCCAAACTTCTTGTAGAATTTTGATTATTTCCTTGATTGTTCCTGAACCAGCGAAGTTCAGCAGTGATTCCATCTTCACCTGAAGCTTTGTTATTTTTAAATCATTTGATTTGCCTAATTATTTCATCTTCATTGGGTGGTAATGAATCTGGGTTTGTTTGTTTAGGGTTTAGTGTTGGTAATCTGTTTAAGGGCTCAGGACAGTTTAGTAGTTGTGCAAAATATTTGGCTAGTTCTTTGCAATTGTCTTGGTTGTTTAGAGCTAATTGTCCGTTTTCCTTTCGGAAGCAAAGACTTTGGGGGTTGATAGCCTGTTAATTTAGTTTTAAATGTTTTGTAAAAATTTCGGGTGTGATTTTTTTGGAAATCTTTTTCTATTTCGTTAAGTTGATTGTTTTCATATTTTCTTTTAGTTTGTCTAATTAGCTTCGATGTTTCCTTTCTTACTTCCAAAAAGATGTTATAGTTTATTGCTGTTTTTGACTGTTCCACTCTTTGAATGCTTTATTTCGGGTTAATACTACTTGCTCGCAAACTTCATCCCACCACGGATGCTTTCTATGTTTTTGTAAAGGGACGAACTTTAGGGCTGTTTTAATATTTTTTGTTTCAGTTCTTACCAGTTCTGTGCTGGTTGTTTATCAAGCTCTTTTGTTAGGGTTGGTTTTATTCTCGTAGGGTCGAACTTTTGGATTAGTAGTCTCTTTTGAATAAGATTTCGGGGTTTTAAGCTAAGTTTGATTCTGGTAAAGTAGTGATCCGTGTCTATATTAGTTCCTTTTCTAACTTAAACATTCAAAATCTGTCTCTAATTGGGGCACGAAATGGTCAATTTGAAATTCACCCATGTACGTGTTTGGGCATCTGTAAGTCTTTTGTTTTGTTATTTTCTTCTTAAAAGTGGTTAACATTATTAGATTAAACTGCGAACATAGTTCAACCAATCTTCTGCCATTATGGTTGGTCTATTTATGAGCGGGAAAACTGCCGACTATTTTTCTGTACTTTCTTTTTTACTCTAGTTGGGCATGGACATCACCCAATAGAATTTTTACATGGTTAGAAGGAATTTTAGAAATAGTCTTTTCCAGAATTTTCCAGGACTTATTTACTTTTTCAGGATTAGATTTATTTTCTTCGTTAACTGGGATGTGTGCATTGATTTATGTATAGTTTTCGTTAGCACACTTGAGGGATAGTATCATAAGTCGTTTATTTACTAGCTAGACATTAGTTATAGAAGCAAGAATGGTTCTTGAGATAGCGAAAGCAACACCGAGATGTGGTTTTATTTTGAGCATTCTTTTATCCGTTTTACTTTTAAAAACTCTGTAGTTGCCGAAATCCAAGGTGTAATCCAGGTTACCTCCTGGCGTAATTTTGTAATTACTAGAACGCTTCATCTTGTACTTGGAATTAAAAGTTTGAACCATGATGGTTCAGAGGTTAAAACTGGAGGGGTTAGTTCCAGAATTTAAATCTCAGCAGTGAACAGACGCTGACCACTCAACCGCTTGATAGAAGTCAGGCGTTAAGTGGATTTAGTTTTTGCCTTGGTTCGAGGCTGCTTATTTTGAGATACTCGCTTTGGATATATCTTACGTCCAATGAGACTGTTGTCTCATTGGACACAATCCAAAGAAGTCAAAAAACTCCAATTATAAGCCATCCGACGAGAAGTCGGCGAAAGTGTGGGTTGTTTGATTGTGGAGAAGGACCCCCTATTCTTGACGAGAGAGCATATGTCGGTACCATGATGAGTCTAACCACCAACAGAAGAAATATGTGTCCTACAATGTGAGGGATGGGTGGGGCTTCCTCCCAGTCAAGCAACTAACGAATGTTCATATAAATATATATATATATATATATATATATATATATATATATATATATATATATATATATATATATATATGTAATACATTTATATAATACATATATATATATATATATATATATATATATATATATATATATATATATATATATAATATAAAAATACATACTTTTACAGAAGAAAAGAGCACGGAATATTTTGAAAAACAATAAAACCATTTTCAATGATAAATATTTGTTTTTATTTATTATTTGGGATACATAAATAGCAACTCTCGTAGTGGCGAATCTATATATATCTACTATTAATAAACGCCGAAGAAACTTTACAGAATCGCGTAAACAGTCTTCATAAGTGTTCATTTGTATGAATCTTTGGTCCTCGAAGGTATTTGTTGGCCGTAACGGGTTTTTTGGTATTCCAAGCATTCATCATTTTCAATTCTATTGAGAACAAGGGGGAAGAATCCTTTACGGTGGAATAATACTTATTTGTTTGTCCGGGTTAAGGCCACTAAAACAGCGTACTTTTTCAAAGTTTTTCAGAAAACGTAAAAATCTGTGTGTTTACATTTGTAAATATGATACATTGATATATTTATAATGATCAATTCTTCTAACTGGAACCTTCGGTGTAAAACACTAAACTTGAAGAGATTTACCACTAAGCACCAAATCACTTTTTTAAACTTATCGATGCACGTTTCGCTGTAACCATGTTAGCAGGAGATAATTTAATCTAATTCTAAAACTAAACTATATTCTATTTATATGATAATGGTTCTAATGAAGCGTGTAAAAATCATGAACCGGGAAGTTTACAGAGCTTTACATTAATAATTGAAAAAGTGGATTGAACGGAATAGGTTCTGTATCCCTGTTCATGGTTTTCTTACATTTTTTTATTTGAATGCTTTCATACGTATCCAAAGCCCTGTTGTTGTTTATACTTTAAACTAGCTTATTTTGGAAGCTATGTTCCGAATCGTTAGAAACATAGGAACAAGTGGTGGTGTTCTTTCTAAAAATATTAAAATCTAACCTATTTTTATTGGTTCTACCGACTAAAACATCCAGAAATGGTAATCTACCGTTGTTTTTCAGTTCGCGTGCGTGAATACTATGTTTTGGGATTTACTATTTAAGTTTTTAATAAAATCATATGTTTTCATTTTTTGAATAGAAAATTGCAAAAACGTCATCCACGTATCTTAACTACACTTTTGGAAAATAACTGAATTCATCCTTCGCTTCGCTTTCAAATTTACTCATGAATAAGTTGGCTAAGAACGGTGACAGAGGATTGCCCAATGCCGTTCCTTTTTGTTCGTAAAGCCTGTTATTAAGCTGAAAACAATTTTGCTTCATACATAGTCTTTTTAAGGAGGTGTACTCAGAAACAATCTTGTTATTAAAACCGTTTAACTCGAGTAACTCCCTCTTGTATTTCAAAGTATGTGGAATCGGGACAGTCGGAAACAACGATGATACGTTAAAGGAAACCAAGACCTCATCTTCCTATAGATGTGTTTTTGATTTTTTTTGTGAATTTTGTTGAGTTTATCACAGAATAGGAAGGTGCTTGATTTGATAGATTTTCAAATTCCTTTGTTAACCATTTTACCAAGTTGTATGTTGGAGAATCATTGGCTGATACAATTGGTCTCATTGATTTTCTTGTTTTTTGGATTTTTGGTAGAGCATACAATCTTGACATGTTTGGATTAGAAATATGAAGTTTGCTTTTCAAAGAAGGAGAAATAAGGCTGTTACAAGATTTCAATGTATCTCTCTGACTTCGTTAACCATTTTTGACAATGGATTCTTGGGTAATCGTTTATATAGACCGTCTTGAATTAATTTTTTAATGCGTTCGAAATAATCAGATTTATCCATTACTACAACCTTATTTCCCTAATCTGCTTTTAAATAAAATATTTATTATGGTTAATAAATGTATTCCAGGCGCTCCTGGAAATTAACGCTGGAATCTAATCAATAACTATTCATCTCATATAATACAAAATTTAGTTCTTTTTTATATACATTTTTTATTATTTTACTAAAATATACGTATACAACATTGATTTTTGTCATTGAAACGTAATAACAAATAACAATATATGTAATAACAAATAGTGATTTTTGTTAATAAAATATATTTTAATTACCGATTTTCTTTTTAGTACAAAAGTAATAACATTAATACAAAAAATGATGGACCTTAAAAATGACGCAATGTAACATAATTCATTTGAAAACTACTTCCGACTGATTAAACTATTATTTTACTACTCGAAAGAGAAATTAAGAAGTAATCTAGCGGATTATCGAATTACGCCAATATAAACATCCTGGTTTTTGATGAAAAATGCCCCAATTGAAAACCGCCTACAAAATGTTACATAACACTGCTTATATATTGCCTTAGATCCGAACCAATTCAGTTGCACGACAGTTTGTGATAATTTTTTGTTGTTGACGCTGGCACAAGGATACACATCGGCGGATTATAGAGATTCAAATTTGCATGCACTTTCAGTTCCTGGTGCATATGCAAATTCGGATTTATCAAATTCGTTGCTGTAGATTGGAACGCAATAAAATCGGAAAATCGTTAATTAGAATATTAGAATAGTAGTTATTTAATTTAGGGACTTTGTTTTAATTTAAATAAAAAAAATATATTTTTGAGTAGCATTTGTCTTTAAACATTGATACGTTTCGATGCTATGCAGTTGCTACTCAGATGGTAGCTTTAGATGGTTATAATTTTTAGATAAAACGTCTTTTTGATGTTTTTGTCAATCTTGATATATGTCGCTCCTCATCTATGGTACAGACTACTATGTAGTGTGAGATTATGGATTTTCTGTGAAGAATTTCTAAATCTTCCCATTCAGTGGATAGGGGAAAAATCTCCTAGATATGGGTGCTACCATTGAATTGAAATACACAGGGTTACCCACTTTGGGTGGCTGAAATTAAATTCACTAACTGGTTTGGGTTTGCGTGGTATTCTACTAGATAACATTCTGAAGCCAATCATGCTTATTTTATAGGTACCTTAAAATTTTTTACACCTCTTCTTTCAATAGACTCGGAGATAGAAGGCAGGTTTTTATAAACTTTATAACAAGGACTTGGAAAATTTGAATAGAATCTTTTTACAATGAATAAAATCCTCAAACTTTTAATAGTTAGAATCGATTTTATAATAATACAAAATGCTGATTTCGGGGTTGACGTGGAATTGCTTTGGCTGATGCAGCCCTTTTGAGTTATCTGGTTTCAAATCACCTCAAATCAATTTTTTTTTAATTTTGAGATGAGCGCAAAAAATTGTTTGGAGTTATTTTGGCGTTATTTAATTAAAACTAAAATGTTTATTGCTATACGGACTAATCACATTTAAAAAAATTAAGTCATGTATTTTGATACATACATTGATTATATACAAATTCACAATTTGGATTTAAAACTGGTATTTAGTGGCGTTCGAGATCAAACTGTGGATTAAGTGCAATTTGAAACCAAACAAAACGGATTTGCTGTGATTTGAAGACGAAAGTAACAGAAGCGAATCAAATTTCATTGAACAAATGAAGGAAACTTTATTAAAAAAATTACAATTTTTTCTCTTAGAAATGGCACATAAAAATGTCTTAAACTCTTAAATCGGGCATACCTTCGGTTTGTTCGCAAAAATAATGATCTTCGTCCTCACTGATTTCTTCGGAATCACTGGGAATATTATTATCGTGAACTTTTCAACACATGCTTATAATATTCCAGACTTTCCAGTTTTCTCCACTCCTTTCCATAGTGCTTGCTTAATAGGTTTTTTACATCCTTTATCTTCAGGTCTTTCCATTTCACTCCGGTAGGAATTCCTTTTGGCTGGATATTGAAAGCAGTCTGGTTTTTCTTAAAGACTCTTTTGAATCCTTCTGTGTCTGAGCGGTAAGATAACTCTCCTCGAATTGTGATGGCGTTATTGTAGTCTCGTCGTATAATGAACCTTTTGCACTGGTCGAATTTCAAATGCCATTGTGATACTGGCTTATGGATTTGTTGACCAGCACCTTTCCAGTCATTATCGGGGGCATCTTTGCTAAGTTTTAAAATTATACCATGTTCTTTAAAAATGTCTTCTGGCGTTACAATGTCTTCTTTCTTTCTTATTTATTTTTTAATTGTGGCAAATACTATATTAGGGGAGATGTAGGAGTGTCCAACCACAGGAAATACTAACTCAATTGTTGTAATAGGGTTGGTTTGACTACTTGACCATTTCAAGCACATAGACAACAAAATTGTGTTTTTATTTTATTTGTCCGCCACATCAATCAGCGACCAACCGCACTGTATCTACTACGTCTAAGTTGTTATTTTATGTGAAAAACAGGCAGGTCGCGATTTCATTGGCACCCTTTGCATGTTCATCTTCCGTCCATGTAAAAATTTTAATTTTATCTTTTGAGAGAGGAGCATGTGAGTGTCCAGTCACAGTAGTAAAGTTTTAAATATACAGCTGCCTGCTGTAATAAGTGCTTTGATCGGGTATTAAGGGTAGTGCCAAATTTTTCTGACAATCAAAATAAATTGTCAGAAGGCCATCCCGTTTCTCTACTAGTTTTTGGAAAAATGCTTTAGATCTAAGCTTATGTATACTGTTAATATCTTTTTCATTCTTAATTTTTTTCTTAAGTTCGAGGCATTTAGAGCAAACATCGGTCCGAGGGAATCCAAAGCCGATATTGAAGCATGTATTGAAAATACAACGAAAGTAACTCTCTTACATTTTTATCGCCAGTGTCTTCTCGTTGAAACATGTTCAACATTTTTTTGATATTTGGATCACTAGCCAGGTAGCAGGGACAAACAATTTTCTGCAGTAATCAGATTCCAATGGCTTCTTAATAAACTGAATAATTTCTTCTCTTGTTTTCGAAAATGTATTTGTCTTTATATCTCTACCTCTTTTTTCTGAACTTTGAAAGTGCCGATTTAGTACTTATTTTGCCCTCTCTCCACTAATACACATAATTCCGACAAACTTTTTCTTACAGACAGAAACTAACCGCTTATTCTCCTTTGTTTGGACCCAATATAGAGTTGAAAACTTTCGAGATGGACCACCTTTTTTATTTCTTGCACGTTTTAGCATTTGTATATTGGTGAAGTTTATTATGAAATTATCCTGCCGAATCTTGTTACTTAGAATAGAACGCCTTATGACACATCAAAAAATTTTCAAGATGCTACTAGGTTGTAATAATGTTAAAGTGGAAATACCTTTTTACTTTTAGCACTTCCTGATTTCGAGATCGTTTTCTTGCTAGACTGGAAATCTCTTATTTTATCTTCGAAGTAGACATTTTATCTATTTTTCTCAAAATATTAATGCAAAAATCAATAATATTGACAGTGCAATATTGACAAAACTCCATTCTGAAAACTAAATTTGCAAATGCTGGCCTATGAAACATGTATACTATTGTGAAATAAATGTGTCAAAACCTAGGCTTGTGATTGGTTGGAATGGATTAGGTGCTGTTTGCTTCGCATTAGAAGTGGATTTAGTGGGATTTCACTCTCAGGCGAGTTTTTATATAATATTTTATATAGAATTAGGGCGCTTTTGGACATAACTATTGAAAAGTTCGATATAAAACAGATGTTTCTGCCAGATAGCGTATATAACTTATTTTAGCACAAAAAATGGATTTGGGGGGTTTTGATATCATGCAAATCATTTGATATCTTTCGACAAACAGTTTTTATTTAAATTCACCTTTCATTTTCAATTAACTGCCGACTAAGATCGAATTAATTTATGCGTTTCTGTAAATATGTTTTCTGCTTTCACACTAAATTTAATGTTGATGCCTTATTTTATATCTGTTTAGCGAGGGCTTTCACGAAACAACCCTTACCAGATATTTCACGGTGCCAAAGCGATTGTTATGAATCGATTTAAATATTACGCACACTCGATAATATAACATTTAAGATATTGAATTATGTCGGTGTTACTTAATTAGCATGATGTTGCTACCATTCATAGCTTAGCTCAGTTCCATGTACTTATATATTATCAACAAAAATTATTTACATTTTGTATCTTTCTTATATTCTTAAATCTTAGATACTCTTTGGCCTCTTTCATTGTTTTTCCATTCTTATGAAATGTTTTATCACTCATGCATAGTACAAAAATCGTGATTATTGACTAGATAAACATTCGCAGATTATTAATGATTGTCATATAGCTTTAAGCTCATGAAATACCATTAGATATTGGTTACCTTTTAACGTGGCTTCAAATGAAAATGTCTATTCAACTAGACTGGAAAATACAACTACATGCAGCTGCATTGAAAAATTGCTTCTTTCCTAGCCATACTTGGGTTTTGTTGTTGACAATATAATTACATTTTTCTTACTTTAGAATATATATATATATATATATATATATATATATATATATATATATATATATATATATATATATATATATATATATATATATATATATATATATATATATATATATATCGCTAGATGGCCTTTATATATTTAATATGTTGTTCCACGATCTATTGAAATCCTCTTCCCCAGATATATGTATGTAGTGATCTACATTATGCAAATCCCTCCCTAAAACAGAAATTCTTCTTTCTTCAGCTGTTCCAATTTATTCCAATTTATTGAACATGACCTGACTCTTTTTCAGGTTTATTCTCAAGCTAAATTGGTGTCCCACCCTTTGCAACTTTTGTTTGTGTTTTGTAGTTAATTTGCGTCTCATGAAAGGAGAATGGTATCATCTGCGAATCTAAGATGGCTTAAATATGAACTATGGATTTTGATTCTATTAGGCGGCGAAATGGGCGAATATGCGTGAACTGTCGCTGTAGCTCTATCCTGCATAGATCCGGTCCCAGTTAGGTAGGCTCTTCCTTTGGTTAAGCAATGTATTCATTGTGGCTTGCTTTGAAATTGAGTCAAATGCTTTTTCCAATTTATATATATATATATATATATATATATATATATATATATATATATATATATATATATATATATATATATATAGATATATATATATATATATATATATATATATATATATATATATATATATATATATATATATATATATATATATATATATATATATATATATATATATATATATATATATATATATATATATATATATATATATATATATATGCACCAACCATAATGGTAGAAGATTGGTTGAACTATGTTCGCAATTTAATCTAAAAATAATGTCAACCCATTTTAAGAAGAAAATAACCAAACAAAAGACCTGGAGATGCCCAAACACGTACATGGGTGAATCTCAAATTGACCATGTTGCCATTTCTTACCCCAATTATAAAGAGATTTTGAATGTTCAAGTCAGGAAAGGAGCAAATATAGACACGGATTACTACTTGACTAGAATCAAACTTACCTTAAAACCTCGAAAACTTATTCAAAAGAGGCTGCTAATACCTAAGTTTGACCCAACGAAAATAAAACCTGCCCTAACAGAAGAGCTTGATAAACAACCTGCACAGAACTGTCAAGAATTGAAACAAAAAATTACTAAAACAGCCTTAAAGTTGGTCCCTTTACAAAAACGTAGAAAACATCCGTGATGGGATGAAGTTTGCAAGCAAGCAGTATTAAGCCGAAGTAAAGCATTCAAAGATTGGAACAGTCAAAAAACAGCAATAAACTATAACATCTTTTTGGAAGTAAGAAAATAAACATCGAAGCTAATTAGACAAACTAAAAGAAAATATAAAAACAATCAACTTAATGAAATAGAAAAAGATTTCCAAAAAAATAACACCTGAAACTTTTACAAAACATTTAAAACTAAATTAACAGGCTATCAACCGCAGAGTCCATGCTTTCAAACGGAAAACGGACAATTAGCTCTAAATAACCAAGGCAATTGCAAAGAACTTGCGAAATATTTTGAACAAATACTAAACTGTCCTGAGCCCTTAAACAGATTAGCAACACTAAACCCTAAACAAACAAACCGAGATTCATTACCGCCGAATGAAGAGGAAATAATTAGGCAAATCAAGCGGCTTAAAAATAACAAAGCTTCTGGTGAAGATGGAATCACTGCTGAACTTTTGAAATCCGCTGATCCAGGTACAATCAAGGAAATAACCAAAATTCTATAAGAAGTTTGGCGAACCGAACGGATTCCGGAAGACTGGAAAGATGCTCTAATCCATCTACTACATAAGAAAGGAGATAGAACGGATGTAACCAACTATAGAAGGATATCTCTTCTCCCAGTTTGTTACAAGATTCTATCTCAATGTCTACTAGACAGAGCACCGGGAGAGTTAGAACCTAACATTGGTGAATATCAAGCAGGTTTTCGACCGGGCAGATTCTGTCCTGAACAGATCCTGAATCTAAAGTTGATTCTAAGACATCAAAAACTGTACAATAAAAATCTCGTCTGTACATTTGTGGATTTCAAAAAAGCATATGATTGTATTGACCGCGAATCTTTATTCCAAATCTTGAAAGAACAAGGACTAGATCTGAAAACGCTGACAATTATTAAAGCAACGTTAACTAATACAAGGTCAAAAGTTATATTGATGGGTGACATCTCAGAGCCCTTCGAAATTAAAACTGGTGTGAGACAAGGGGATGGACTCCCGCCACTCTTATTTAATTGTGTTCTAGAAAAAGTAATACAGGAGTGGCGCGAAAAAAGTCGGCCCTGAATATTGACCAGCCCATTAAACTGGGGAGAACGAACATCAAAATTGATTGTCTGGCATTTGCTGATGATCCAGCAATTTTAGCTCAAGATGTATTAACGGCACAGAAACAGATTGAAATCCTAAAAGAAACAGCAGAAAAGGTAGGACTCCAAATTTCCTTTAAAAAGACACAATACATGACCTGCAACAGACAAAGAACACCACTTCTAAAAACAAAATATGGTATCAGACGGGTCTCTCAATTCAAATATTTGGGTGAAATAATCATGGAAAATGGGTCAGACATTAACTGAGACATTAGAAAACTGAGACATTACAACACGGTTATTAAGCCAGAATGTCTATATGCTTCAGAAACGCTCATTTTGATTAAAAAGAGGGACATCGAGGACATTGAAAAGAAGGAAAGAAAAATCATAAGAAAAATTCTAGGCCCCAAACAAATAAATAGCACAACATACTGACTTCGAGAAAATCAAGAAATCAAACAATACACAGATATATATAGCGATATGAGAAAAAGAAGACTTAAGTTTTACGGACACATCAAACGGATGAATCCGAGTAGGCTAACTAGACAAATAGTTGAATTTCATGAAAATAGGAGTAGAGCTAAAGTAGAAATAATTAAATGGATTGCGGCAATTAAAGAGGACCTAAGATCAGCAAATATTACACAAAGTGAAATTCAGGATAGAGGCTGTTTCAGACACAAGGTTAACGTTTGGAAGGTTGGCCAGAGAGAAAAATGTAGGAAGACTGGAACAACTTGGTCTGACGAAAGGAAAAAAGCTGTAAGTATATATATATATATATATATATATATATATATATATATATATATATATATATATATATATATATATATATATATATATATATATATATATATATATATAGATATATATATATATATACATATATATATATATATATATATATATATATATATATATATATATATATATATATATATATATATATATATATATATATAGATATATATATATATATATACATATATATATACATATATATATATATATATATATATATATATATATATATATATATATATATATATATATATATATATATATATATATATATATATATATATATATATATCGTGGTCCACCAGGGACCCTTCGCGTGGTCCACCACACCTGTGTGTGTGTGTGTGTGTGTGTGTGTGTGTGTGTGTGTGTGTGTGTGTGTGTGTGTGTGTGTGTGTGTGTGTGTGTGTGTGTGTGTGTGTTCGGAAAGGCTTCCGCGGTCGGTAATTACTAAGAATTACTAGGTTCTTGGGTCAAGCGCGTTATAGGTTTCTCGAAATCTAGAAATCACGATGTCTCGGCTTCCACTTTGAAGCTATTATCAAGAGAATCTAGTAGACTTGCGCCGAGGTCTCAATCTATTTCCCATGGCTCACAACTAGAAAGTAACTTTCACGGTCTATTCTATTTCAATTTTATCAACCTGGTTTTTAAGTTACTTTTGTTTCTATACAACTTTTGTTTCATTAGATTAACCCACGGAAGGGTTCGAAAATTTTTGGGGCCTCTAATTGATCCAGGAAGGGACGTGGCCGGCGCAATCTCTTCACTAATAGGTAAGGTTGTGGGTAGGACGCTCGGTTAAGGAGTAATATACCAGATATACGGTTGATATACAAGAGAATGCTTGTATATGCGATTTTGTATATGTCGGTTGGTTTGGACGATATTTGATTGGAATATTACTTTCACTGGCCCAAGGAAACTGGATATATTTCTTTCTCTGGTAAATATCGTTTTGATATTACGGAATCTGCATATGAGGCAAATTCTATCAGTAACTTATCTGATGTATGATAGAAGAACTTTGGAGTTTTGGGACAATTCTCTAGTAGATTGGTGGATATGACTTGTTGCCTCATTACCTTTATCAATATGCCTTTTTATTTGACGCCTGTCATAGCCATATTGAATTACTGCCGTTTCTAGGGAATTAACTTCTGTCTGCCTGCGGTCTTTATCCGACAATGTTCTGACTAAAGTTTTGACCACCAAATTTAATTGAGATAGATGATGATGTAAATTCGCATTTAGATAACAGTTTATTATTGTAGATTTACGATAGACTGAATGGGAGAATGATTTGGTTGTCCATGACAACGCGAGCTCTCACACATCGGACCAAGCAATTCAATATTTGACGGGATATTTGATATTTGATCCCGTCCGTGAACAGTAAACTACGTTAAACTACGTGGTCAACGATTTTCGACGGCTTCAAAATGTATGTTTTGGAGATACCTCAATCGGAACGGAAAAAGTGCTAGTAAAATTGGTTCAAACGTATACTAAAGTGTATCGATCATCGCGGACAACATTTTGAAAAATAATAAAACAATTTTTAAATATATATATTTATAATATATATTTGTTTTTATTTAATATTCCGGATACATAAATAGCAACCCTTATATATATATATATATATATATATATATATATATATATATATATATATATATATATATATATACATTTTTATACAAAAAATTGAATAAAATTGAAAATAAACAAACCGTTACATATATTACAATAACTTTACTATTGTAGATTACTTAAAATATAAATTAAGAAATCGATAGTTTAGCCCAAACCGTTCTAATTAAATTCTCGGTCGAATTTCGATAGTTTAATATTCTACAAGGCAAGATGTTGGTCCCAATATTATTTATTAACAGGAATCTTCCATGTAATGCATAAACTTTCCATAATTAATATCGGATATTCATCATTGTATGAAATTTGGATGCCCTAGTCAGTTTTCGAAGAATGTTTTAATTAATGACCTGTAAGCTGACCCTTTCTTTTGTACTAACTCAATTTCTTTCTTGTTATTCTGATATTCCTTTACTGATAATGAACAAGTGATCAGACAACCCTTAACAAAACGACATTTTGCCGTTTTAATCTGTACCCCTCCTTATTCTTCCATTTTTATAACAGTGCATTTTTGTATATTGTTAGATCGCATTTTGTCGAGTGTTTTTGGTTCGGTTTATTGTTACGGTGACACGTTATTAATATTAGTTTGAAGTTAGTTAGTTAAATTAGGATGAAGGTCGCATCGGTGACAGGGACCATTTAGCGACCATTAGTTTGAACCTTACGTGCCTTCTGGGTTGGTCAAGGCAGTAGAATGTTTTGTTGTGCATAGCAACCTTTGCATCTTGACTATCGACAGTTGCTTTGCTAAGGAAATACGAGATTTTACGCTATGTTGAAATTGAGAACAATGGAAAGGACGAGTATTCTTGACGGTTATTCTTGAAATATACACAAGAAATTTTGAAAAATGATATGTCATGCTGCTGATAATTAATATTTTTAAATTCTTTAATTGTATGCTCTTTTGCTCTTTAGTCAGTCCTTTGAAAGTGGGACACTAACTACTTCTTAAAGGTCGACACGCTTTGTTTGGAATTTTGAAATTGCTCTAATAATTTCTTTACTGATAACGTCCATTATCTCTAATCCCTTTTCGAAGATACCTTCACAATCTTCTTCGTTTCTTTTTCTGCAGTTTGTTATTGGCATATGTGCTCTGGTCTGATTTTCCAATTTTCTTTAGTAGGGTAGAGCGGGGCTAGTTGAGCAACTTTTCGCTTGATCTCTCATAACTTTAAGAATATACATCGGATTTAACTGATTCTTACTCTGTTAGGGTCGTAAATTACTCTTATCCAACACGTCTAGTGGTGTAAAAACGATCCGATTACAAGCTTAAAAGTTATTTTCGGAAATGCGAGAGCGCTCCAAGTTGCTCAACGTGCCCCACTAGTGGGGCTAGTTGAGCTTGGATATGGGGCTAGTTGAGCAATGGCTAAAATGGATTTGGTGTCTATATAGAATGATCTGAATACAAAATAATTGTAATCAACCAGCAAATATTTATTTATTATGATTATTACATACTCATATTGTTATTATATCTCTGGAAAAATGAAATTAAAATCAAACATAATTAAATCTTTCCAATCTTTGGAGTATTATTACACTTTTTATATATAAAATTATATATTCAAGAATAATTATAATCCAAATAAATATCAAATTAAAGTAGTAACTAATTATGAGATCAACGAATATTGCTAGATGATAAATAATTCCAAAATATTAATCATCTTTGTCTCTATCACAATTAATGCAAACATAGGTTAGACCACCGAGTACACTCATTTTTTCCTCCTCTACAGCTTTTGCTGCATAACGCAATTGTTGACTAGTACATCAATTCTTCTATTGGAACCTTCGGTGTGAAACACTAAACTCGAAGAGATTTACCACTAAACACCAAATCACTTTTTGCGAAATGTATGTCGAAATGTTTTTAAAAAATGATTTGGTGTTTAGTGGTAAATCTCTTCGAGTTTAGTGTTGATTAGTAGTTAAACCTTTGAAATCTTTCTTTTATATGTACGTATCCGAAAATCTAATAATAATCATTAATACAATTATCAATATAAGTAATTTTAATTAATAAACTTTGTGTAGAATCATCATCAGGCACAAATTAATTGATGGTTATTAATTTATTAAAGAAAAATTTGATTTTCTGCAATGAACATCTAGTGGGGCTAGTTGAACAAGCATTGAACGCGCGTTGCTCAACTAACCCCAGTTGAGACCACAAAATAAAAATTTGGTGATGAAAAAATCATAACAGTTACAAATTAATAACCATTTTTAATCGAAAGAACAATAATTACGTAATCTTTAAATACTTACGTGGTCCTTTTAAGTGTTTTATACGAGTATAGTAGAAAAATTATAATGACCTGTAATATTTTTTTACGTCGAAAAAAAAAAACTAAGCGTTCTCTAATTTTATCGGAGCACCGGACAGCAATTGACAGTCGCGCTATGTATTTTCCTCTCATAACCCCTTCTTTTTGCCATTTACAGTTTTGTTGTAAGTTGCTTAGTTTTCGAGATATTTCGAATTCGAATTTGCCCCTATAATCAACTTGCCCCGCTCTACCCTATGCTGTTTCGATAGCCTTTGTAATATTATTGTACATATTTTATTCGAATGAAATATAATGGTCTTTTATCAAACATGAATTGTGGAGTGTTTTTGTGACTTGATAACAAATCTTTGTTAACGAATGTAACTTATATTTTACAGCTGCATTATTGTTCTAATATTTGGAAAACTGAATGGTTATACTCTACGGAATAACGTGCACAGTTTCCTATTCTTTCCTTTAACGAAACATGTTTATAACTATTTGATAAGTATTTTCGTTTAAACAGACATGGAAAGTAAAGTCGATTGACCACTAAACTCCAAATCACTTTATTTCTTCTTGTGCTTCTTGTATTGTATTGCGCAATCCATGTTAACATCATCAGGAGATGGTTCAAACCAAAAACAACCAAAACAATTTGGTTTTATACATAATTTTGTTAAAGAGATGTACTCTGAAATAATCTTGTTGAATTCAAGTAATTCTCAGGTATCATTAATTATATCAGGTATTGAATCATCTCGTGATGATTCAGAAACGCGATTTGCGAAACGCGCGTCAAGAAATTAAATAAAGTGATCTACTTTTTAACGGTAAATTTCTTCGAGTTTAAAGTTTGACATCAAATGTTTTATTAAAAGGATTGATATATGGAAAGAATTAACATTGCCATACATCGGGTGACGAAAATCCAACAATACTCTCCATTCAATGGTTGATTTTGTGCGTTTCAAGTATTTCCTCTTCCTTGACACTACTTTGTTCGATTCGAAAACTTATTTTATCAGTCTTTCTTTTCCCATCAGTATTGTTATACTTACCGGTGTTGTCCGTGCTCTATGATGGTTTCTACAGAGTCAATATTGATTTTTTTCTGCATTGGTGGTGTATTTTTCAATGAAAATTTAATTTATTATTCAGAATGCAATGAGCATTTTCTTTACGACAGTTAACAACTTACAATCTAACAGTTGTAAATTTGTAATGATAATGGGCCGAATTTTTTAATGAATGAAAGAAAGATAACCATACTAATAAAATAAAAGCTTCAAATTTGCGAAATAAGCACTTAATTATTTAAGGTGGTTCACGGGAAACGGTTGTTTTTAGAATGGGTTGTACTTGACTAGTAGGAGATATGACCTGCGGCACATATCTATCGACTCCCCATGCGATGCTGTTTAGTATCCATCAGGCCGCTTAATATTCGAGAACAACGCGTGTTTGCTTATGATACAATTTTTGTTTGTCAACGCTCCTCGTTTTCTCATACAATGCTTAAGATGTTTAAAGAAAATGAAGATTTAAGTATAATTAAATGCAGTTTTAAAAAAATCATAATATGCTGCAATAATAATATTGAAAATACACTTCATATACAGAATTGTGCGATTGGCGAGAAAATATCATGTTTTTAGCCTTATCATAAAATCTGAAACATTTTCATAACTACCTAGTTCGGACATATCATATTATTTCGACCATGCTCCGATGGAGCATATCTACTACGAATAGCATGTGCGCTGTAAAAAAGATATAAATCTATAGAACTGCTTGCTTCATCGAAAAATATTGGGCTCCAGTAAAAAGAAAATTGCGGCAGGGTGTAAAAAAAAACATACCGGATATGGGATTTTATAATATCGCAGAGGCCAGATTGAAAAAATGTATAAGGTATATAATGCAAAAGTTTTGTTTCTGTTATATATGAAAAAGAACTGAAATCCGATAGCTATATTCTCCGTTGAAAAGAAAAACAAACGTAATAACGGATGCAAAATAATAAAACGGAAGAGAATGTTTTCTTTTTATTGATATTCGTTAAAGCAATTATTATTTTATGAAGTAATTTTGCTATGAGTTTTACGTGCAAACAATAAGTTGTAATTTATTTAAAATTTTTCTCTGGGTAGCATCTTTCTAATTGAATCTTTCAAATCAATTTTTATATGTGTTAAAAATTGGTTGGTACTTAAATTGTTCTTTCCTATCACGTATTATCAATTATAACACAATTGAATTTTTATGTAATTTTAATTTATTTAATTACAAAATTTATGGAATTTTTTAAATACCGTACTCATTTTTGTTGTGGACACAACAAATCAAGAGGCGGCAACGAAAATGGCTAAAAAAAGGGTGAACTAGCTTTTTCAATTGCTGCCTTGTAAAAATAATTAAAAATGCATTCTAAAAAGACCGATACAAATCTACTTTTAATCTTTGAGAGAAAGCTACAATGAGCAATATTTGGGGATGTTTGTGAGTGTGGAGACGTCGCCACGAGGTATTTGACAACCACAAGGTATACGACCTCTATGCCCACTTTGGAGACGGAGACGTAGTGTCTGTCATTCTTCATTGTCTACACAGCCAAATGATAGAAGAAAACCTTTGATCGATCTATTACTGTGGAACGGAAATCCGTCAAAACCAACTCGCTAACTATCTATTATCTATGAGAGTTATATGATAAGTACCTGACCTTGACAAGGAAAAATATTTTTATATGTAAAATTAATTTTATTTTTCATCGTAATTACCTTTCAGTTCGACACCCTTAGTCCAAAGTTTTTCTATCTTTTGTATCTCTCTAAAAATACGATTGCTTTAACCGTTCGAAATAAGTGTTCATTGACTGTTCGTGACTGTATCTCTGGTCTGTGGTGTGCCGTGATGAATCCATGTTTCGTCAACAGTTATGAATCGACGCCAAAAATTCCGATTGCGTTTTAACATCGCTGAACATTCTTTTGAATAGTTTCGATCGATTGCGGTTAGCTCTTGGTGAAAGACAATAAAAATGATAATATTTTTTCTTTTTTTTTAGTTTTTCGCCACGATCTAAATCTCCAAAAATATCAACAATATCTGTTCTTATGTAAATTAGAGAATCACTGGGTAAAAAAACAAAACGGAAACTAATTTCTCAGTGATTCTTTTTCTGTAATAAATTTGCCTAATAAACAAAAATATTAATTTTTTAAAAATAAATACAAACTTTTGAACGTTAACGCTTCGGGAGGTCTTCTCTTCCGGTTTTCAAAACAAATCTAAAAATAATTCATATTAATTTCTATATAATACTCTAAAATATAGTAAATTTATTTTGTATATGTCAATAATACTTACATTGACAATAATATTTTTTCCTGACAGTGGCATACTATCAAAAAAATTATGTAGATGAGGTTTGCTGTGTAATTAATGTGTATTGAAATAATTAAACGTTCTAATTATATTCTTTAGAATCGGGAACCATATTGAATTCAAATCTACCGAAGGCATAGCAAGACAGTTCTTTTTATTTAAATTAATTATAGCGGTTTGTTTTAATCTTCTGTATTTAGTTACCGATTCTTTTAATACCGTTTTGGAATTATTCCAATTGATTTTATGTCCCGATCCCAAGCATGTTGGCAAATTCTAGATTTATTAATGTCACCCTTTCTAAGAAGGTTTTTATGTTCTTTTATTCTAACATCTAACGGTCTAGATAAATAAAATTTGCCACATTCGCAGATAATTTTATAAACCACATTTTTGGTATACTGTTATGTGTTGTTTGGTTTGATTTTTGTCAATATAGATCTAAGAGTATCTTTTGTTTTAAATATCGTTCTTATGTTGTATTTATTTCCTACTCTTTCAATTATATCAGAAATACCGCGGATGTAAAGAATTGTGAGGTTAATTGTTGTGTTATTATTATTGTAATTAACAAGTCTGTTTTGTCTGGTATCAAAAGTTTTAAAAGATTTATCTATGAAATTTTTTGGGAAAAAATTTCCCAAATTTCCAAAATTTGTTATCCAGTGATTCTTTTGATTATTGTTATCTTTTGATGATTTACAAAATAACGGATATTTGATATTTTTTGAGTTTTAGATCGTGCCGAAAAAACCGAAAAAAAAAGAAAAAAAAATATATGAATACGCCTCAACCATTTAGACAAAACAATGACATGTCAGATAAATCTTGCATATTTTGTGAAACAAATACCAAGTATTTTAATTATTATCATTCTTTTGAAGTTGACACACGTGTATGTTTATTGTCAATTGTGAGTAATCGCAGCGCCCATCTTGCGGAAAGCTTTTTTATAACCAAATGAGTTGTTAAAAATTTTGCACCCATTCAATTGAGATGCCCACAGTCTCAGCAATCTCACGCCCTTTCACTCTCCGATCGTTTATCACGATATCCTGGATTTTTTGAATCATTTCTGAAGTGGTAACCTTCATGAAAAATACTTATACGGTCACGTTTGAATTCAGATGTCCAATATTTTATGGTTGATAACGAAGGTGCAGAGTTCCCATAAAGTTCTCTCAGCTCCGTTTTAATCTTATCTTTTGTTTTCTTTTTCAACAAGTATTTTATCACTGCTTAATATTCAATTTTTTCCATTGTTGTAAAATCATAAAAGTTGTTTTTTTAATGGCTGTCATTTACAAACTAAATGGTCTACATATCTACACCTCATGTTATTTTCTCTTCAATATTCGAGATGGGCTCCTCAAATATGCTACTGTAACGATCTTTAAGTTGTGTCATGCCATTTCTGAGGACCCCCACTCACTTCTCTATTATAACAATCATGTCCCCTTCTTTGACTTCGAAGTGATTTAAGAGAAGTTATCTTAATAGAATGTAATCCCCTGCCTTGCTTTCATCTCCTATCCATGCCACCTGTCTACTCCCCTTTTTCAATTATGATAACCTATATGATAACCTATATGAGAGTAGAGTGGAAAATTATATACTTTTTAGTTGAATTGTTTTTTTTTATTTTTGAAAATCGATTTATTTTTCAATGTAGTTTCCTTTTAGCTCGATGCACCTCATTCAATAATTTTCCAACTTTCTTATGCCTTCCAAAAATTTCGACTCTCTTCATTTGATGTAATTTTTTTTCCAGCTAGCCACTTTTTTTATTTGGAAAGTGTCGCAGAAGGTCAAGTCCGGAGAATAGAGTAGATGCGGTATCAATTTGTAGCGCAGTGTCGTGGAGAAAAGGCACTTTTTCCATCGCTAATTAAGGATATGTTTTTAATATAATACTCCTGTGATCGTCTTTCCCTTTTCCGAATAGTCAAATACCTCGCGAATCCCAGAAAATAGTGGGTATGATCTTTTCGACCAGAGGCAGCATTTTCGCTTTCATCGTGGCACTACCGAGTAAAATAAACCGTGGCACTACCGAGTAAATTCCTTCCTTTCTAGCGTATAGTAATGAATCAAATTTTCATTACTTACAAGTCTACGACTTCTTGAGATGGCGCTTATGCATGTCTAGACATATTTAATGTACATTCTTTGTTCGATAAAATTATCCATTTTGATAAATCGCTGACAAAAGTTCTGACTTAACAAGCGAAATGATATGAAACTTTTGTCAGATGGCTAACATAAAAATGCAAACTGCAACAACTGATGCAGAATTTGTAGAATGAAATTACTCGATTGTTTTATCGACCAATTTTTTTTCTGATATAATTTTATTTTATCAGAGCAAGACAGAAAGTGCTTACATTAGTTACAAAAGTATCGGTCAATAAGTCCCCGGTCTGACAAAAAAAAACACATTTTTTGCAAATTTCGACTTTAATCATCAATATATTTTCCTTGAAGAGCAACTCAATCACACCATCGCTTTTCTAACATTTCTACACATTTTATATAGAACGATTTTTCTTTGCTTTCAAAATATCTTTCAGTTTCGGCAATTACCTCTTCATTGGAGCGAAATTTCTTTCCAGTGAGTATTTTTTTTTTTGAAGTCTGAGAACAGGAGATAGTCGCTGGGAGCTAGATCTGGAGAATGCGGTGGATGAGAAAGCAATTCGAAATGCAATTCATGCAATTTAGCCATCGTTGCCAACGATTTGTGACATGGTACATTGTCGTGTTGAAACAGAACTTTTTTGTTTATTTGGAGCCTTTTTTGCGATCACGTCCTTTAAACGCACCAATAACGCTATGTAATATTCGCAATTGATGGTTTTTACCTTTCTCGAGATAATCCATGAACAATATCCCATGCATATCCCAAAATAGAGACCCTAATCCGGGTTTATGGTCTCCCAGAGGCCTGCCGGTAGTTGTTTTTTTTTTTGGTCGCTTTGGACGGCTTTCACCGGCTGCTGTCCACTCAGCTGATTACCAATTTGACTGAGGATCATAGGGTTAGGTCAATGTTTCCACATACCGCATGAAAAAATCTTTTTTATTACGCTTAAACAGCTCCAATCATTGCTCAGAAACATCAATACGTTGTTGTTTTTTAGTCAGCTGTGAGCAAACGCGGTAACCATATCGATAGCAGTTTACGCATTCCCAATCAAATCATGTAAAATGGTATACACTTCCTTTCGATATCTTTATGATATCAAATATCTCCTGCAGCCTTACTTTACGGCTTTACGAAATTATTATGTAAATTTTTTTGGTATTGTCTGGTGTTACCTCATTTGGACGTCCGTCCGTTTGTTCTTCATTAAAAAGCAATACTTAATTAACACACGATTTTCTTTCCATTATTTTGTAAATATAAAAAGTTGCGTCGTAACTTAATGTACAACAACTCAGAAACTAGTAGATGAAAGATATTTTGTCATGAAATTTTAACACATGACGTATGAAGATTGGCACAATCGACCACTGGTAAGGATTTTTTGTAAGTGACGC
Source organism: Cosmopolites sordidus (assembly GCA_031761425.1). Classification (NCBI taxonomy): domain Eukaryota; kingdom Metazoa; phylum Arthropoda; class Insecta; order Coleoptera; family Curculionidae; genus Cosmopolites; species Cosmopolites sordidus. The sequence continues at coordinate 216,775 of JARFXV010002006.1, forward strand.
ATCTATATATCAGACCGGGAACTTAATAACCGATGTGTTATAATAGATAAAGTATTTAAAGAAACTCAGGTGACCTCAAATAGGAAATTCTTTGAGTACTGAAATCAACTGGTTGGAAAGTTCTTAAGATAAAATACCATCCATTATAACAATCTGGTATATTTTAAGTCCTGAATTAATATATATTTTTTATATTTTCATGTATTTAATATCCAATTTATTAAATTTGTATACGAACAAAAAATTCTCTTTCTAATACGGGGTCATTTCTGGGAAAGTTTATTTTGTCATTAGAATTACTTTTAATATTGCTACAAATAGAATATCATAAATTATTATACACAGCAATAATAGAATTAAGGTGAATATCTTTAGATACTGTTGGTGAAAAAATGCTACTTCCTCTAAAATGCCTTTAACTGTTGCGCTACTTGTAACATACATATTCTATTGTCCTATGAATCAAACGCCTCTTCTGGATTCAAACGGACCAGAGGAAGTCCATTTAATAAAGCGAAAATCCGTTATTTAATTTGCCGCAACATAATGGCCTGGCTGTCCCGTCCAAGAAGGAAAATAAAGAAACCTCCAGCGACAATACATTATGAAAATGTTTGCCAGAAGAAGATAATAGAAAGGACAAACATGCACGAAGCAGCAATAAATCAGATAGTGGCAAGATGGGCCATTACGTGGACCCGGACGCGTCTTCATACTAGTCCTAATTTCGGGGATTCTTGAGCAGGATGCGTGGCATTCTATCGATCTGACCTGCGCAGGAACGACGTGCCGCTCGCCCGTCGTGCTTGGAATGTCGCAGGAATGGAAAGCAGACTTTGACAGCGTTCGAGTGCGGCACGGAATAAGCAGGATCACCGGGGAAAAAAACGAAATGTCTGTGCGGTAGTGGATACGTTTTGTCTTTTTTTTCGCATAGCGAATCATCCGTTCGAGTTACGAGCTGTGTTAAAGGCCTACAGGCTGATTCTGCGACACGTCCTTGTCCGTTTCTTCTTCATGTAAGTTTTTTATATTTACCGCTTTGTTTTTTAACCTTCAACCGCTAAAAATTCTGAATGTATTGTCTAATCAATCAGTTTACATAACACAAGCATATTTGTACATTGAAAAATTAATAAAAATCTTGTTTAAAACTTATAATTTTAGTTTTTTTTTGAAATTATAAAAATATATTGAAAATATAGATAATATTTTGGTTGCATTCATATTTATGTTTTCTTCCTTGAATTAGCAGTACTTAATTTTTGCAAACATGTTGTCAAAACTTTTCTATGGAATAATTCGTAATTCTCAGTTAAGATATTGGCGGGAAATTTTATTGCATATTACATTCTATTATAAAAATTCATTGTTGCTGTAGTGTGGGTTTTTTTAAACACGATTCCAAATCTTTTATTCTTTGAGTATATTTCATTTACATTATGTGGTGCTTTTGAAGATTAAAGTTTGTTGTATACAAATTTTAAAGTTAAGTTTAAATATATTTAATATTTAGTGACCAGAGTTTGATCGGTATGTGTTTTGTGGTTGATTTATGTTATTCTTAACATATATGCGTTTAATTTTTATTCTGGAACTTTTGATTTCAAATATTAAACTTAAAACGATTTACCTTAAAACACCAAATCCCCTGATGATGTTCACTTGTCGAGTAATTAAAAACAATTGATTTGTGATACATTTCATCAAGTTTAATTTATATATAGTTTTATTCTTAATAACATTTTTTTTAATCAGTTTTTTACTATTTTATCTCTCAATCACTAAATATTCAATATAGAATACTACCTTATATATATATATATATATATATATATATATATATATATATATATATATATATATATATATATATATACATATATATATATATATATATATATATATATATATATATATATAAATGTATATATATATATATATATATATATATATATATATATATATATATATATATATATATATATATATAATGTATATTATTTTGAAGAAATGTTTCCTAATTCGCCAGTCTCCAATTGTTAAGAAAATTCAGTATTTTCTTTCACTGTCCTCTTAAGGTATTATTTGAAAATAATATGTAATATTCTTATAACCATTTATTCCATACGTTTCAGCATACATTTGGTTTGTCTTTACACATTAGTGTCGCTTAATGTCAAAGTTAAAATTACTAGCGCTAATTTTTCACGCCATAACACGTTTTGAACGATGTACGTCACATTAAGAAACACATGATTAATTGTTGTATTCATTTCAATTTTGAAAATATCCACGACTTGAGCCTATGCAAACCTGGCATCATTCTAACCTATATTTCCGAACACGTTGAAAAACTCTTGGCATGTTTCTAATCTGGCTACTGCCTCTCCTTACAGAATATTGGTGTACACAATACACTTACACACAGTGAAATAATTTTTGTCGCCAACACCGTTTTGCTATGAGAATGATCTCAATTAGTCAATACGACATTGTCACTTTAATTCTTTAGCTGATATATTTTTAATGTTTAAAAAATTGATTTAAAAATCAACTCTTTTATTGGAACCTTCCGTATGAAACATTAAACTCGCAAAAGATTTACCACTGATCATCAAATTACTTTTTAAATTACCCAAGGCCCGTAATTTAAAAACCGTTTTTCCAACCCTGTTAACACCATCAGGATAGATTAAATCATCTCCTGATGATGCTAACATAGTCAGCGAAACGCGCGTTGAGAAGTTTAAAACATTGCTTTGGTGGTTAGTGGTAAATCTCTTGGAGTTAAGTGTTTTAAAAATGTTTATTTGTAATTTATTCGTTAAATATTAACCGATTTTTATTTGTCGTATATTCTTTTACACATATTTGATTAAAATTCTTATCATTGCTTATCATTGCTTTTCAACCCTTAGGTTTTTGAACTATGTTGTAATGATTTTTTCGTTCAAAAGAATCGTTGGTTAAATTTCCGAAAGTTATTTCATTTACATCCTGAATATCGCTCAAAAATGATTGCTGTACTCTTTTTATCTTCATTATATCTAATATAATGTTTGCTCATTATCGTTATATGCGTTATCTATCTTTTTTAAATATCTTACTCCATTTGAAAATCCCAGTTGATATATTGTTACTTAAAAAGTATTAGTTGTGTTTCTATACAAATACTTAATTTAAATTTATTTTTCAGTATTATTATTTCCATTATAAAAAACATATTTTACAATTCCTTCTTAACATGCTATAGAATAATAATAAATATTTAGTATACAAATAATAATTTATTAATTTCTCATGACAATATCAAACATGTATGCATTATGTCAAAAAGAGAATGTACTATGGCATCGTAACAAGCATCAATATAAGTTGTGACACTCAGTATATAAAAATAAATGAATTAACTTAATTATTCGTAAGACATTGCAACTTTCGTTGCAATTTTCATAATTCGTACTATGGTACTTTATTAAAGATGCGTCTTACGGAAATTAGGACTTTTTCAAGAAAATACAAATATTTATTTTTCGAAAAATCATTATTTGTATTCAAAATAGTCTCCTTGCGCATTAATACAACGTTTTACATGGTCAATTAAGTTGACGAATGAATTTTTGAGCTTGGCCAAATATATGTCCTTCAGGATCCAGGTCTTTGAATGGCCTTTTGAATGGCATCCTTGTCGGCATAACGAAAAATGAAGTTTTTTGAAGAGGTAGAAGTCGCAGTAAGCCAAATCAGGCGAGTATGGTGAAGTATGTGGAGTAGCCAGTATGTGAGTGTATGGTGAGTATAGTGAAGGTTAAAATGGCATTTTTTGTCAAAAAATCAGTGATGAGCGTCGAACGATGGGACGACTCATTATCGTACAACAGCTGCGTGGTATTGTGATCGCTCATGACAACATCCGCTTCATATCACCAAGATAAAACACAGTATTAATCATTTGACCGATTTTTGTTCGGATTTAGCTCGCTCGGGTGCTTCCATTCGACACTTTGACGCTTGGTCCCTGGATCATATTGAAAACACCATGTCTCGTTACCATTAACAATGCTGTATTTGAAGTTTTCATCCTTTTTAATCAACTCTTTAATCAAGTCCTTGCAATGTTGGAGTCGGAGCAATTTTTGGTCGTTAGTCAATTTGTGTGGAACAAAGTGCACAAGCCTTCCGAAGTTCCAAATGATCGGTTCAATTTCATTTCCATGAATCGCAATGAGTATTTTGGCTGATTTTTTATAAATTCACGCACAATTTCAATGTTACTTTAAGTAATCACGGAATTTTTCGGACCTGGATGTTCGTCGTTCTTGATATCCTCACCACCTTCTTTGAATCGTTTAAACCACTCGTGGATTCTACCACGGGATAAACAGTCTTCACCAGACACTTGTTTCATTAATTGAAACTTTTTTTTAACAAGTTTAAAACAAAACTTAATATTCGCTTTTTGTCCGATGTTCATTTTTCGACCGATGGTATAAACACACTGACACTTTAAGCGCAATAACTTTGTCCGACCATGAAATTTTGTCAGAACGTCTGTGAAGAATACACCTTTCCAACGCTTACCTTCAAAAAACGGCGCCACTAGAAATAGCAATTTTTTAAAAGTACTGTTTTCCGTGAGATGCACCTTGTATATCGGATTCATTCAATGTATAAGAAGGAATCCGATAAAGAAGAGACTTAAAGCCTTGTGTTTACATAATGAAAATGATCATTTTTTACGATGCTACTTTAACTAAAAATACTGTAATATATTTAAATTAAACTTAGATGCTAAGACTAATTTTCGATAATTTTTTTGAATGCTTTGAAAATCCAGGAGGGCAAATTTAATTCACCACGATTAATTACTAAAACTTCGTATATGAAAGGGCGATAAATCGTTATTGAAGTGGAATCATCTTCTATTGGGTTCAGATTTTAAATTAAAATTGTTGCAAGCATAATTCCAACCTAATAAACGATATTTAGAACTTATAATTTACTATTATAAGTATATATTACTATATTAATATATACTATTAATAGTTAATTAGTTTTTAAAATGTTTGTGTACGCGCAGACAACTTACACAAACAACGCCAGTCAAATAATAAACAGCAATTTCTGATAAAATGTGAATCAAAGTTATCAATATGCTTCAGCAGTCTTATTTTTTTGACCATATTAATTTTTAAATGGCATTAAAAGTATTTTTGTAGCAGTTTGTAGCATTTTATTTTAAGAAATCCAATACATGTTATTACTTGAAAGCCTATTTTCTAAATAATACGCTTATTTTGCTGGCTTTAACACCAACACACACACACTGTATATATATATATATATATATATATATATATATATATATATATATATATATATATATATATATATATATATATATATATGTATATATATATATATATATATATATATATATATATATATATATATATATATATATATATATATGTATATATATATATATATATATATATATATATATATATATATATATATATATATATATATATATATATATAAAAAGGCGTACAAATAAGTTTCCGCTGTTTGACAAAAGATGGCTCCACCAGAGGTTATGTTGAAATTGTCAGATGTAAAACGTAATAACGTAAGTTTGGTCATCTGGTAATAACATAACCTTAAAGTATTAGTGATTCCGTATCAGCATCACATAATTGTTTTCGTCCGAAAATGTGAAGTTTTTTGCAGAATAAGCGTCATTTGGGGGAAATTTTGATTTACTTCTTTAATTTGAAGAAATCTGCAGTTGAGGGGCATCAATTCTTTGTAGAAGCATATGGTGAGGCTACTTTTAGTGAGAGAAGTTGTCGTGAGTGGTTTTAAAAAGTTGAAAAGTTGAAAACCTTGAGTTTGACGTGGAAGACAAAGAACGCAGTGGAAAGCCGAAAGTGTACGAGGACACGGAATTGGAAATATTATTGGAGGAAGATTCATCCCAAACGCAAAAGGAACTTGCACTTACATTGGAAGTAACTCAACAAGCAATTTTACATCGTTTAAAATCGTTGGGAATGATCCAAAAACAAGGAAATTGGGTTCTATATGAACTGAAGCCGAGAGAAGTTGAACGCTGATTTTGCATGAACGAAATGCTGCTTACTAGGTATAAAAAAAGGTTTTTCTTGCATCATATGGTTACTGGTGATGAAAAATGTATCCACTAAGATAACCCAAAGAAGAGAAAATAATGGGGACCATCTGGCCATGCTTCAACATCGACAGCCAAACCGGAAAAAAAAACTCATCATGCTGTGTATTTAGTGGGATCCTCTTAGTATCGGGTATTATGAGTTGCAAATATATATATATATATATATATATATATATATATATATATATATATATATATATATATATATATATATATATATATATATATATAGCATTCTAGATATTAAAGTCCAGATTTATGCAATTATCATGCAACCCAAACCAATTAATGGTGTTTATATCACATTAACGCACTATTATACAACGTAATAGTTATTCGTCAATTTTTACTAAAAAGAATAACTAACTTTTTGACTAAAAGAGACTATTTACCATATATAGTGTCGTGTGATTTTTCGTATGGTTCCTGTGAAACAAGGTCCCCTCGATTGAAAAAATCACTTCGCGGACGCCGTTTTGAATTGATATAAACAATTTAAAGAGTTCGTTAGCTACTTTGAAGGAAATACCGGAAGTTGAGTATTAAAACTGTTTTTAGACTGGAGTAACGTTGGAAGTGCATTACAGTGAGAAGCGACTACTTGGAAGGAGACAACATAAATTTGGAGGAATACCTTACTTTTTGTTCATAGTAGTATTTCAGCACGGTTGCCATTTATGTATCCGGAATAATAAATAACAACAAAATTTATCATTAAAAATGTTTTTATTGTTTTTTAAAATATTCTCCGAGATGATCAATACACTTTTGCATACGTTTGAACCAAATTTTATACCACTTTTTCCATTCGGATTGAGGTATCTCCAAAACGTGCATTTTGAACGCATCAACCGTTTTTTCTGGCGTCGAAAATTGTTGACTACGTAGTTTATTCTTCATGGACGGAAACAAAATAAATTAAATTGGTGCCAAATCAAGACTGTACGGCGGATGACCCATCAATTCGATATTTTGACCAGTCAAATATTGAGTTGTTCTGTCCGATGTGTGAGAGCTCGCGATGTCATGGTGAAGAATAATCCTGTGTCGCTGGTTGTTTTTTTTTATTTCTTCAATGGCTTTGGCAAACAAATGGTTGTGTATTATTCAAAATTGACTATTCTACGATTCTCTAGTGGCGCCTTAAGCACATGCCCATTTATCCCAAAAAAACAGGCGACCATTTGCTTTGAAATGCTTCTTGTGCGAACAACTTTGGTTTGGTTTGGCTCATTTTAAAACACCCATACAGTCGACTGCTGTTTTCTTTTGGGCTCATACGCAGAGATCTAATATTCGCCACCAGTGTAGATGTTATACACGGCTTTTAATGGACCACGATTTTATTTTTTGAGCATTTATTTCCATCAATTGGCACGAGCCTTTTTTTGAGCGGTTATCAAATTATACGGAAAATAACGCGCACAAATCACTTTTACCGCTACATGTTCATGTAAAATCTTGTGTATGCTTGTCATACTAATGCCCAGGGATATCTCAATCTCAGTATGTCACATGACGATCTTGCTTTATCAGTTCGCGCACAGTTTCGATGTTTTCTGGTACAACAACCGATTTTGGACGAGCGTCTTTAAATTCGTCGGTGTACGAATAACCCCGCGAATTCACTAAACCAGTGATGTACGGTGGTTTTAGATAGTGCTTCGCCAAATTCACATCGCCAAAACTCGAAGTGAGTTGATCGAGATGTTATCTCAACAACGATCGCTGTTGTTGAGATAACTCACGTTGAAAATCGTAGTAAATCATCTCACGAAAATTCTCACAAGTTAATTCCATTTTTTGGCTGATACGAAATTTTCAAGTCACTAAACAACACAAATAACGTCCGTATGAAAAAAGGTTCTGAGTACGTATGCAGTTAACAATGTCAAACTTTACGATCTATATGCCAGATGGCACCTAGCAATATCATTGTTATCAATTGCGGATACATAAATAGCAACCCTCGTACAAGTGTTTAAAATTTAATTCAAAGGAAAAACTATCAAGAATCGTATTTGTGATGACAATATCTCGATTTAAATCCTTATTATTAATTTTTTTGTCTCAATATTTTTAATACTATACACATTAAATTATAAAAATATATCCTAGTTTATAAATATATACATAAGTCATATTTATTTTTGTTCTTTAATTATCAATCATTCGTAAAAATTCCTCACAAAACCATATCAAATTCCTAAATTATCTTTTCATCGACCGATTTGTCATAACCGATGATATATTATCTCGTTTGTAGACCAAGAAAAGTATGAAATTAACATAAAATATTCACTAGATTTGAGGCAGAGTTTTCTTCCTGAAAGAATTTCAAAGAGTTCGTTTGCTATATATATATTTTCCACTAGAAAACTAACTATTCACCAATGAATGCAAATCATTCACAATTGTATTTTTAGTCTTTTTAAAAAAGCTCATCTCAGCGCTGTGCATTTTCAATACAACTTATGTTTTCCTTAAATCAATATTTACTAGTTGGTTTACTTCTGCAAATCTCGGATTTAAAAAATATTTCTGATAAGATATTTTTATGCAAACTATAAATAAATAGAAATATATATATATATATATATATATATATATATATATATATATATATATATATATATATATATATATATATATATATATATATATATATATATATGCATATATTACTGATAACCATCCCTATAAGCAAATGTATCCCCAATAACTAGTAGGTCGTGAGATCTATATGTTTAATATCTTTATGTGCCTTTACAATAACTTATTTACGCAGTTAAAATTGTGCTTATTTGGTTGACGGCTTGGTTCTACCGTGAAAAGCCCCCTTAAAGGGATTGTCAAAATTATTTTTATCGCTAAGTTGGCACAATTGTCCTCTATACTGACGCGGAGTTTGAACGTTATCTGTCATTTAGTTTGTATACAGTGCTCAATTTTGTCAGTTCATCTCAAGTGTGTTTTGCGATTTTTACAATGGATAAAAACATGGAACAAATAATTTGTCTTAAATTTTGCATTGCAAATGGAATTTCGTGTGCTGAGTTGCTGAAAAGGTTGCAGGAGGCTTACGGCGAATCGACTTTATCAAAAACACTTGCATATGAGTGGTAGAGTGCATTCAAAATTGGTCGAGATTTACCTCGCTCTGGTCGGCTATCAACTGAAGTTAACATCGCTAAAGTAAAGGAAATGGTGATTGAAAATCGTCATTTAGGTTTGAGAGATATAACCACTGATCTTTCTGTGTCTCACGAATCAATTCGTACCATTTTAAGTGATTATTTGGACATGAAATGCGTTGCCGCTCGACTAGTGCCAAAAGACCTGATTTTTTTTCAGAAACTCAATCGCGAAAAGATCGCTGAAGACATGCTAGAACGAGTCAATTCCAACCCCACATTCATAAAACGCAGTGTAACTGGTGATGAGACTTGGGTATACGAGTTTGACATGCAAACTAGTCAACAAGCTTTGGAATGGCGCCTTCCAGCTGAGCCGAAACCGAAAAAACCTCGTCAAGTCGATCAAAAGTTAAGGTGATGTTGACTGTTTTCTTTGATTATCGCGATGTTGTGCACTAGGAATTATTTCCAGAAGGTCAGACGGTAAATAAAGGATATTATCAGAACGTTTGAGAGAGCAAATTCGTTGAAAAAAACCAGATTTGTGGAAAGAAAACTCTTGGATTTTGCATTACGACAACGCACCATGCCACAAGGCTATCATTTCTGATAACCAATAACGAATTTCTGGCCAAAAACACAACAAATACTATCGAACAAACACCGTCTTCACCTGATATAGCTCCGGCCGACTTCTTTCTCTTTCTAAAATTACCACTTTGAGGCATCCGTTTTTAATCGATAGAAGATATAAAAGAGTTTCCAGAAAATGGTTTTATAAAATGTTTTGACAATTATTCGTTGGCATAAGTGTATTGTTTCAGAAATGGCCTACTTTGAAGGCGATACAATAAATTTGGAGAAATAATAAACATTTTGTGTTTTTTTGACCAATTCCTCTGTAGTTTTTCGACAGAATGTATTTCAAAACTTTTGTAGAATTAGGGAAACTAATGACAAACTAACAAGTGGTTTTGACAGAATTGGGAATTCTGCGAAGTTTAACATGTGTTTAGAACAAAATTCTGATGGTGCATTATGCAAACTGTATGATGGATGTATATTTCATGCTTAGTTGCAGCAATTCTTATCCAGCCTTTATAAAAAAGTGTTACCAGACATTTTCATAGATAAAGACAACGCCATTTCTGTTGACTTGCCTTAATATTTCAATTGCTTTATACAGTTTTGTCCATTATCTACTACATAGTGGAATCAATAATTTAGTTTGGGGTCAGGGCCTCCTTGTATACTCTCATGCAGATTCATTGCTCAAAAGGATTCGACCTATTGAAGGTGAAGCTACTGTTTCACATTGAACTGTAATAGCAAAGCAAATTTTTAATGTTATAGAGAGTTTAAATACGATAAATATTTTGACACTAGAATTAGAGGTTTAAACAATATTTGGCTGGAAACTTTGAGTAGGATTTTATATTTTTTAGAAACCTTTTTAAAAATATAATTTTGTTTTAATTTCAACCTTTTAGACACTATTGAACAAAAAGAAAACTTTTAGTTAAATTTTCCCATTTGTTACATTGTATAAAGGTATTACAAAGGTAACAAGATGTCCTTGATCAATATCGATATCGCATGCCGTTTGCGAGATATTCGTGCTTTAAAAAAATTGTTCAAATAAAGTTGCTAAATCTGCAATTCACAAAGTGTGCCTTGAATATGACGAAAAAAAACATTAAGATATCAAAAATACAACGGACTTGCCACTCGGGTCCTCTATACTTAACGATGTCATCAGTCCATAGTGCTTTCGGTCTTTTTCGCGGACCTTGACGATCGATCAATTATCTGTCGTCTCATCGCCTCGCTATATGGCCTGTCCATCTCCATTTCAATTACTTGACTCTTCCCATGATGTTACATACTTTCCTTTGTCCCTTGATCCTTGCGCAGAACTTTCTGTCTTGTCTTGTAATACCAAGCATACATCTTTCCATTTCCTTCTATGCTACCCAAAATTTTTGAATTGATTGCGATGTGAGTGCTCAGGTTTCACTTCCGTTGCCAATTTTCGTCGAGCCTATAGCCTTTGTTACTTCCTTCACCAAGATATCCGGCATTTGTTCTTCAGTGGGCATTGCTGTTCTTGACTGGTTCTGATCTTCAAATAACTTTGAGTAAAATCTTCGGACCACCTCTAACATTTCTGTCCGCTCCCTGCACAATGTACCATCCTCACACATTAAGGAAAAAATGTATGTCCTTTTCTTTGTCAGCTTCTGTTTAGCTTTGTTAATTCCCCTGAGTTTTTTGCACTACTTGCATGTTGCATCGGCAGATTTCCTCTCGAATACGTTTCCTTATAGTTTTACAAAGCTCAACGTACTCGACCCTGTCAAAAGGACTCCTGCATTCTTCATTGTCCGTCATCTTTTCATTAAATTAATGGTCTCATTGGAGATTTTTAACTGTTTGAAACATTTATCTTCTGATGCTATTGAAGCAGCCGTTTTAAGCACATTATTGGCGATTTCTTTATATTGGTCTGTAATTTCCATCTCCTTCAGGTCTTGCAAACACAGCAAAAAGGTTTGACAAAGCATCAAAATCCAGCAGCTTTTATGAATCCACCTTGGCCCTTTTTGATCTTATCATTCTTTCGTGCTCTTCTCGGTAATTTATCCTAATATTCGATGGTCACTTCTAACATTAAAATGGTTAAGGACAGTACAATTGCAAAATATTGTTTTATCGTTTGACATGATGTAATGAATTTCACTTGTGAGTCCAGATAAACTTTTCCATGTCTATCTTTTTCTTGTAAAAAGAATTCATAATATAGATTTATTTTCCATCAGCAAAGTCAACAAGCCTGTCCCCTCTATTCACGTTTCACTCAACATTTCCATATGGGCCAATTGTATTTTCACCAGTTCGTGCTTTTCCGATTCTGGCATTAAAGTCGCCTATAAATATTTTATACCTACACTTCTCCTGGTCTAGAAGCTGGGTCGTATTATCATAAAATTCCTCAATTTCCTCATCGCTATATCTTATGGTTGGTGCATAAGCTTGGAAGACCTTTTATTCAGCAGAATGACGCATTGGGCTAATCAGTCAGATTTACTTTCGCTACACTGTGTTTCAGCTTTCGATTTATGAGGAATGCAATTCTCCCATATCGTCCGTTCTCCGTGCCTCGGGTGCGTGTACGTGATCACTTGATTCTTGTTTGATTAACTCTTCGTTAACTTCTTCGTATTTCAAAGGGCCCAATAATATCCCAATGTATGTGTCAAGTTCTATTAACAGTTCTTGCAGTTGGGCTTCCGTTTTCATTGTCCGTATATTGAGCATAACAATGTCAAAAGTCCAATGGCAGCCTGATCTAACCCGGTCATTCTTAGCACCCTCTGCCTTTTGGTAGGTCTTACCGCCGTCGTAAGTAGTTGCCCCTTGCCCTCCGGGGGATGAGGGCCGTATTTGAAAGTGTAGTGCCATCTTGAAGACACGGACCGTAATCTGCCACGCTGGTCCAATGCGGGTTGGCAGATTTTGGATCATCTTAGTCTGAGGCGTCTGCCTTGACCTTATTCAATGTATTATGTATATAATACAATTGGGAGAATATCCGACATTTATCATCATATCATTGAATCTATCGAATTAGATTTTATCAGAAAGCTAAATGCCTATCATTGTCTATTCAGTTGTTTGTGGTTTTGAAAAGACCTTATTTTTTAAATACTAGTTTTAACTATTAAAAATATACAGTCATTAAGAAAAAATAGGACTGTTGCTCTATAATTTTCGGTATTTATATATATATATATATATATATATATATATATATATATATATATATATATATATATATATAAATAAATAATATATATATATATATATATATATATATATATATATATATATATATATATATATATAAATAAATAATATATATATAAATATATATATATATATATTATATATATATATATATATATATATATATATATATATATATATATATATATATATATATATATATATATATATATATATATAATATGAATCTTATTTCAGTACGCAAATAATATGGAAAGTATATGGAGCATTTGGATTGATGACAGCTACCAATAAATAATTCCATTGAATGCTAAAAAGCTTTAAAAATTTATTAGCACTTGAAAAATACGAAGAATCATATCACCTAGAATTTGTGGCAAGTAAAGCTTGATTTGAATATTCTAAAAAGTGTTTGGCATTCGCAACAAAAATTCTAGGCGTATCTACGCGGACAGATCATGTAGCTGCCAGAAACTATCTAGAAAAAAAAAATTAAAAATCATAGAAGAATAAGGATACACAGCACATTAAATTTTTAATGTTGATAAAAAAAGTTTTAAAGCAAGTCGATTACGAGGAGAATCGCAGTGGTGAAGATTGTAAAGTTAATAAACTAACATTAAAAAAAAATGTGGAAAGACCAAAGCACTTGGCTAAAGCTTTAAACTCATTTTTCTTAATTGGAAATTAAACCGCTGAAAAAACACGAAAATCCAAAAGGGAGCTGGAAAACTGCTTATCGTCAAACTGGGAAATCTACAATGATCTTGGATCTACAAAACAAAGCAAAAGAACAGATTTTTCAGAGGCTAGAAAGCCTCCTTCAGAAAGCGAAGAAGCTTTTATTCAAGCAAAAAAATTTTAAGTATGTTTTTACTGAGATCAGTGATGAGGAAATTTAAAAAATACTATTCTTAAAATGAAAATAGTTATATTTTCTTTTTTTTCGTTTTGTCTTATACATTTTTATGTTAATATAGGCAATAAAAAATGAGGTTGGTATGGATTTAGAGAAAAATATTTGCTTTCAACAAGCTTTCGGAAGCTAATTTCCCTTTTGTCTGAGTCTTATGACCTATATAATACGGTTTCACACAACACATTATTTCTAGGAGCTGATATACCATGTTAGGAGGGTTACGTGCAATTTTGAGAATATTAAATCCGGTTTAAACAAGACGGCGTAAATATATAATAATTTTTGAAATATGCCCTAAAATTTTTCTAATAGGTTGTTTAATGAATGTGATAAAACTATTTATCCATTTCTATAGCGACTGTAAATCTGTTTTAATTTACTCTAATATGTTTTTTTCATATTGGCATGTTAAATATACGTGAAGTATTTATTAAATAAGGTCCGTTTGTGAATGAGAGCCTCCCAGCATGCTTTGCGAGCGTTTAAGCTCCATTTGCAGCCATATCTGTCTGTGTGCTGAGCTGTAGAAGTTTATAATGTTTAAATGTTAAAAAAAAATGAGTCGCTCGCCGACTTTACAATTTGTAATTCGATTCTTGAGTGCAAGAAACTTGGCAGCAGCAGAAATTCACCGTCGGATTTATGAGGTTTACGGTGATAAGCCTATGAGTGTCAGTAAAGTTCGAAAGTGAGTGAGAATGTTCAAGGGCGGGTGGGTTAATATGCAAGAAAGGGATTTTGTTAGTGGATTTTTGTTAGTGTCACCTTGAGAAAACTCCGCCGTGATATACAAAACAAAGGGCGTGGCCTACTGTGTTTCGATGTGATGTTGCTCCATGACAATTCAAGGCGACATGTTTCTGCACAAACGCAAGGTCTAATCAGGTCTTTTGGTATGGGAAGAACTGGATCATCCACCATACAGTCCAGAGCTTGCACCCAATGATTTTCACTTGTTTCGATACTTAAATGAGTTCCTTGGTGGTCAACGGTTCAACGACGACGAGTGAATTAAAACTGCAGTCATGTATTGGATTTCTTTACAGGCGGCAGATATCTTTGACGTCAGAATTCAAAAACTTGTTGAGCGGTATCACAAATGTTTGAATAAAAATGGAAATTATGTAGAAAAGTAGAGAAAAGTATGTAGAATATGTAAAAAAATATATTTTACTGATATTTATAGTATTTTTCTTCTTCCTAAAAAACGGACCTTTTTTACAAAAAAGTACCTCGTCTATATGAGGTGTATAAATAACGTAATGAGACTAGTTTTGTAGTGTTCGATCTGACAACATTGTTGGCTTTCGTTTGGAGGGGAGATAGGCGAACACCTAATGGGTATTTAGTACGAGTTTGAACCCGCTAGAATTACTTGGTGGCCCGTAACAATTTTTTTGTTAACTGAATAGTGCATTCTGAAAATTTCGAGTCGTATTCAAAAATCCAAGACTCGTTACTAGTAATTATACGTTCCAAAAATGAGGGTTATTTTCAATCCGCCTGAAAAAGTCAACATATGTTCCCTCCTGTTGTTCTTTTGATCCACGAAATGCTTTTCGAAACCATTTTTGTGGAGATTTTTTCATCCCAGTTCATTGGTCAAAATCTGATGAATGGAAGTGCGAAAATTCAATTCTTCTTTGAACATCCTGATCTTCAATCAGAACGCATACTGTTGAACTGCTATTGAAGTTTTGCGAAATTTTGAAGAAACTCGGTCAAAAAATTCGGTTTACAAAAAGAATTGCTACGGTCTATCAAGTGATTATAGAGTGTTTAAACTGAAGACACAATAGATGTTTCAATATCTGCCTTCCTAAAGGGAAGTCAACAGCGTTGCCAGATCGATCGCAACACCACCAGTGTAATTACTATATTTACATATCTCGTGTCCTGGATGCACTTTCATTCAGCAAACACAAAATATTAGTAAATCTTCGCATATCCTTCTTGACTTTATGTAATTTCGGTATATATCTATATTTTTAAGAGAGAATGCTGCCGATAACTCTAAAAAAATACTGTAAGAAATTGCCTTAATATAAATAAAAAATATGTTTTTCCACGGGAGTCTTTCGAAATGCAGAATAATTTGATTTGAAAGAAAAATAAGGTTCTAATTCCCTCGAATCGGTTCAATTTTGAAAAATTTAAACTGGCGTAGATGAATCGATGCTCATCGTCATCCTCAAGTTCAGACGCGGGTGGATGCCAAGTTCACAAGTAAAATAAATCAGCGTCCCTTTATCTCTATCTGATAAAAATTTTGCCTTTACCGAGAGGCCGCAAAGCAATTTTACGGAGGACTAAGGAAATTGGGAAGGCGATCTGATGGCCACGAAAGAAAAAAAAATGTGGCAAGAACTCGCTCTGCGACAAACATATTCTCTCCTGCTCTTCAGTGAGACGAGAAAATGTAATCTGTACGATTTTTTAAATTTTTTTGCCATTAACTCTATATTATATTATATAATCTAAACCTTAATATTTGATATAAAACACATTTTACCGAATGGAGAAAGAAATCCATATCATAAAGATTTTTCTCAGAACATGGAATGATTCATTTTCATTCCTCCAAGACAGGTTTCCTTAACCATTTATTTAATTCTCAAATTATACTTTTTATATTAAGTCATCAACTTCATTTTCGGATGCTACGTTTCATAGACTGAATATTTGAATCAGATTGATAATTTTTTCCTGCAACCTCCAAATCTTCTGTATGGCGCTTTATATATCCGTAGGAAGTTGAAAAAGCTGAAACGTGGCAAATGTGTAGAAAGTGTGGGAGACCACTTCGAATCTTAGTTTGCATTACTTTTTTCATAAATGAATATCAAAAGTAGTCAAAAAAGACACATAATTAGGTTGAGTATCTAATACAATACGTTCCTTTAGAAGAAAACATTCCTAAGACATTTTTTCTTCATAAAATGTTCTCTCATTAGATTGTCTAATTTAAATATATGGAATATAGAGGCTAACGTTTTCAATACAAGTTCTTGATTTTCATTCTGTACACGTTTTAGTTGCATACAGTAGATATCTGCTGTAATTGTTTTCTGGCGAGAACTGGTAAGTAAACCAGAGAGAAAGTATTTAACATTTGATTGCTTTTACTTTGAGTATTTTAGAACTAGAATTGTACTTTTTATATTGGTTTTGATAAATTACTTTATTACTTACATTTTGTAAAACTTCTCGACAGCCGTTTTGCTAATCATTAAAATTTATTTTATTTATGACAATATATTACGGTCATGCTCGAGTGCATATTGGGATATATAAAATTTTTCATTTCTCCCATATCTAATAGGGGCAATGAGTTCTTTACAACTGGTTATATGTACCTTTTAGTTTACCTAGCATATATTCGATCACAATCTAGACAACTAATTTCATAAATCCTCATTTTTTGATGTGATCTATTTTATTAATTGAATTACTAAGGACATCTCTTAATTTATTACATGATTTGTGGACTGATTTGTGGATTTAATGTCTACTTTCTTCAAAATCTTTTCTAGCCCTTGTGTTAATTGGATATGAAATGATATTACTATGAATTTAGTATTGTTCTGTTCCTTTAAATGTCGAAGATTCTTTCAACTGACTGTTCAATCAATTATGATTCATCAATGAACTAATTGTTCAATGAATTAAGCAATCAGTGTTTTATCAATTTATGAATATTAGACATTAATATATTCATTAAGGTAGTCTGCAAATCATGTTATGAATTAAAAGAAGTTCGTGATAATCCAAAGGATAAAATAGATCAACATGAAAAATCGGGGATTTATTAAATTAGTTGTTAAAATTGCGATATTGGTATATTGGGCAAACTAACAGATCCATGCTAACCACCTAAAAAGGACACATTACCTACATTAGATATGGGAGAAATAAAAAATCTTGTGTTGCCCAACATCATTCGCGCATGACCATAATATAGATATTAGAAATTTAAGGCTTGTTAAAGGATTGTTAAAGGAATATTAAAAGGGCTTTGTATGCATTGATATAAATTGGATATGAAAGCATTCAAATAGAAAAATGTAAGAAAACTATTAACCGAGATAAAGGACATATTCCATTCATCTTTTCAATTGAAGCGTTTTTTATAAAAACTATCTATGTCACAATCAGCTGAATTTTCAAAGCGCAAATAAAAACGTTTTTATTTACTTACCTTGATAGATTAATACCATATTTATGGCTAAATTGGAAGCTAATTAGCTTCCAACGTTCCTGGTATGCTAACTGCATAGCCGTTCGTCTTTCATTTATGCTGAATTTAATGGTATATTAAAAAAGTCCACAAAAAGTATAGGACATTGTTGCTTTTGGCAAAAAAAGGCAAAAAAGTTAATATTAAAAGCTTTAATATTGCTTTTATTGTAAAAGTGTTTATTGATATCTAATAAATAGTAACATTTACAAATACAAAATGTTAATAAAACGCTATTAGTTGTTATTACAGTTAAACAACTTTTAAACATGTTTAGGTTTAATCTATTAAGAAATATTAAGATAAAAAATAGTATATTTTTATTAATTAAACTAACTAAACAAATTGTAACCTGTTGCAATATAACCTTTACTTCATAGTTACTTGGGTAATTTTTGTAAAATCATCTGGGACTTGGGTAATTTTTGTAACATTCTCAGAGACTTGGAGGTTTTTGTGATACTAATAGTTTTCAAGTTTTCAACCCTGTTTCTTGCCAGCAGGGGACATTGTCAAATTACCGCGCTTTTTTAAAAAATGAAGAAAATGGACTTGGACAGTTTTTGAAAAAAAATGCTTCAATTATTAATATATTGCTTAGTTTACTTCACGTTTTATTATTTTTGCATGCTTTATTAGGCATGGTTGTCTTATTCATCAATATATTCTCCTTGAGGAGCAATACAATCATTCCAATGCTTTTTTCACATTTCTATACCTTTTTTATAGAACGATTTCCCCTTGCAGTCAAAATATCCTTCAGTTTCGGCAATTACCTCTTCATTTGACCGAAATTTCTTTCTAGCGAGCGTTTGTTTGAGGTCTAAGAACAGGAAATAGTCGCTGGGGGGGGCAGATCTGGAGAATATGGTGGAAAAGGAAGTAATTAGAAGTGCAGTTCATGCAATTTAGGCCATCGTTGCCAACGATTTGTGACACGGTCTTGGTGAAACAGCACTTTTTTTGTTTGGAGATTTTTTTATCTCTATTTTTTTTCTCGTTCTATTTTTCTATTTTGTTATCTCGTCCTTCCAATAACGCAAAGTAATATTTGCTATTGATGGTTTTACCTTTCTCGAGATTATCGATGAGCAATATTCTATGTGCATCCCAAAATATAGAGGCCATAACGTTGCCTGCAGATGGTTGTCTTTTAAGTCGCTGTGGACGGCTTTCACCGTGTGCTGTCCACTCAGCTGACTGCCGATTTGACTCCGTAGTGATGTTCATCCATTGTTACATACCGCATAAAAAATCCTTTTTATTTCGCTTAAACAGCTCCAAACATTGCTTAAAATCATCAATACGTTGTTGTTTTTGGTCCGTTGTGAGCAAAGACGGTACCCATTTCGATAGCAATTTATGCATTCCCTAATGTTCATGCAAAACGATGCAGCTATCTCCTGCAGCTTTACTTTACGGTTTTGCGAAATAATTTAGTGAATTTTTCTGATGTTGTCTGGTATAACCACCTCATTTTGACGTCTAGAGCGTTCAGCATAATCGGTGCTTGTACGGCTACGTCCGAATTCAGCATTCCAATTAATTATGGTTGATTTTCCAGGGGCAGAATCCGGGTAATGTTTATCAAGTCATTGTTTTGTTTCAACCATATTTTTCTTCATCAAAAAGCAATGTTTAATCAACACACAATTTTTTTCCAATGTTTCGAAAATACCAAAGTACCGTCGCTTATACCAAAATACTCGTCGAGAAATTTAATAAAGCGGTTTGGGGTTTAGATATATATATATATATATATATATATATATATATATATATATATATATATATATATATATATATATATATATATATATATATATATATATATTATATATGTATAGTATAGAATATTTTTGAGTTTAGTTTACACATAATACTTCAGCATAACTTCCATGAATTTTTTTGGTTTAGTCCTGAATCGTTTGGGAGTCATGGTATTGTTCTAAAAATTTTCTGTAACATAGTTACAAATTGTTCCAGTGGTTCAATTATTTTGTTGGAATCTTTCGCGTGAAACACTAAACTTAAAGAGATTTATCACTAAACACCACATGAACTGTTTTTAGTTTGTCGGATTTTAGTTTTAGTTTAGATTAAATCTGATATCTTTTATGTTAGCGTTTCAATGGTGTCCAGTTGCCATATATCAGAAGACAATTTTAGTCGCCATGTAAAGAAATACCATGTCAAATCAATTTATAGAACAAATGTATGCTTCTGAGCGTTTTAGAACATTCCTGTTAAAATCTCGTTATGACTTACATTACATACCTTAATTTTCATCATAGAGTTCTTGTAAGGCCATCTATTGTCATTAGTGTTACTAACCACGAACATCTGTTAAGTTCCATTCAGTCATAAACTAATTAATGGATAGTAATATACCCTTATCTATTATGGAATGGATAGTTACTTGAAAATGTTTTAGTTTAAAAACAATTCTAATTTCTAAAATCTTTCTAAACTTCGTTCGAGAAACCTTGAATAATTTTTCATTTTTAGTGTTTTTATTATATTTCTTAACCGTTATCTTTTAGGTTTAATATACTATAAACCATATTTTCTGAAACGGGATGAGGCAGTGAGGCAGTATAAAATTAAGTATAAATTGGTATTGTTAAAGTAACTTTCGTGCTCCATAAAATGATTTTTATTACACAGGAAAAAACAATTAAATTTTTTATCAGTAAATTTCCAGGTTTTTATTGAGACATTTCTTATAAAATCATTTGTTGGATAGAACGACTTCATCATCTTCTGTTTTCATTTCCTCTTAATATACATTTATTAATTTTTGTTCTTTATCAGGTATGATTTAATTGTAGAAAGTCTTCAAAATTATTTCGGTATTGAAATATTATTGTTGAAAAATTATATAATTGGAAGAGATGTCACTCAAGGATTGTTGTGTTCAGTGTGTTGTATCAATTGGCCATGGAAAGATACACGAATTGGGTTCTAGATCAGTGGGTAGGCAACCCCTGCTTCTAGTTTAATGGCTTTGTAAACAAACATAACTTCAGTTTTTTGGACCAATTAAAATCCTCAAATGATTCAGGAGTTACCTCTTCAACCTTAGAAAATTACTGTTTGGTGCGCTTTTTCGGTTGATAGTGTGATAGTACCATATTTATTTAAAGATTATGCTAGTAAATAGTAATATCAACTGGTCACCAAGATTATGCGACCTTATGCCCTTTTTTTTTGGTTTTTGTTAAATCTCTGATTTCCCGACATAAACCATAAACAATTCTTGATCTTAAGCGAGACATTCAGGACACTTCAGACCACCACACCATTCAGGCCACCACATTCAGGCTACAAAGAGTAATCGAAAATTGCAGACGAAGCTGAGAGAGATATTTCAACGACTTTATTTTCATAAAATAATGTCATTATTTGTTTTTCAAGATTAAATAAAAATTACAGGATTATCACTTTGCCTTATTTCAAAGTATTGACATTTTGACTGGAAAACCTTTTGCTATATTTTTTAGACTTAGCAACAAATGTTTTAATTTTTTGTTATCTTCTAATTGAGTGTGACATTTTTATTTATATATACCGTTCTGAAGATTATGATGGCAATGATGTCAATAAGCTTATGCGAAGGAAATATGGCATGTATAGCAATAGATATTTAATAATATATTACCGGAGATATCAAGGTTCATCTCAAAATTTAGCATGATCAATATCTGATATTCTTTAGTAAATTTGAACGACAATCTAATATAAGCTTTGCCTTTAGTAAATACTAATTGCATAATGTAATTGTTTGAAAATTGTTGAAAATGTTATTACCTTGACTAATTGATTTGTAATTCATGTTTCAAAATAATTTACTACACAGAAATACATAGATTGGGGATTTTGGTGTCCTCCACAATTCTTAACTGTTCCTTTTTATTTTCGGTTAATCGCTTCAAGTTTTTAACTCATATTACTTTAAGGGCTTTCTTTGCATATGTTAGCCATTTTTTCTAGATCCATCATTTCGTCTAGCGTTAGTGCTATATTTTTATATATATATATATATATATATATATATATATATATATATATATATATATATATATATATATATATATATATATATATATATATATATATATATATATATATATATATATATATATATATATATATATATATATATATATATATATGTATATATATCTATATATATATATATATATATATATATATATATATATATATATATATATATATATATATATATATATATATATATATATATATATATATATATATATATATATATTTTTCTTCTCCGATTCTTGAGTTTATTTCCATATTTTTCCTGTTAACTTTATTTTTGATGGAAAATAGATATGTGAAGATAGTTACCTATTCAAAATTTGTATTATTTACTGTTAACTCTTTTTTCTTTAGTTATCGTTCTTGATGTTAGTGTATACTATATTTTATGTTGGTATATTATTATCAACAAGGTATATTATATACTAAAAGGTCAGAATTTGCGTTAATTTCAAAATGCTTTTTATTGATAATTTAAGCATAGTGTATGTCATTTAAACACAAAAGATAATATCTGCGAAATGACCACCTTTTGCAGATCCACAGGCGTCTACTTTTTTGTCAAAATTCTAGATGATATTTTGGAATAAACGTGGCTTTAATTCACGAATCGATTATGGATTGTTCTTATAGACCTGTCTTTTCATGCAATCCTAAAGAAAATAACCGAACGGTGTCAAATCACATAATCTTGGTGACGAATTAACATCACTATTTCTTGCAATAACTCGTCAACGAAAATTTTCTCTTAATAATCAATTGTTTCAATAACAAATTGAGGTGTAACACCAACCTGTTGGTGTTATAATATAATTCAATTGAATATAATTCAATTCAGCTCACAAAAATCCAATTATCTTCTCATGATATCGAACACTATTCATAGTTACAGCTTTATAGCAGCATTCTGAAACAAATACGGCCCAATTACACCTCCTGGCCATAATGTACACTAAACAGTGACTCGTTTAGGATGTAAAGGTTTCTCATGAATTAATCGTGGATTTCTCTAAAATATGGCAATTTTGTTATTAACATAGCCTCCAATATGTACTTCATCTGAAATGATGATTTTTTGAGAAAAATCGTTTGTTCTTTTATTCAATTGACATATGCAAGACGTTTTGAATAATCCAGTGGCTTTAGTTCCTGTGTTATATAAACCTTATATGCCATTAGAGCTAAATCATTTCGTAAAAATTCGCCATGTTGTGGATTCACTGAGTCCAAATTGTTGTGAACGTCGACTAATGGAAATTTCTGGTTCTTCTCCAGCAACACTTTTAAACCGAACTAAATCAATATGCACTTGTAAACAACCACTACGACTATATTATTGCTTTTCATTTATTTTCCATTGAATCAATTTCTTGAAAATTTTGAACAATTCGATTGATACTGCTTTTAGATGGACGATTGTGCAAACTGTAAATATCACAAAATTTTCTAAAAACATTTTTCACTGAACGGCCATTTTCATAAAATAATTCAACAATTTTAATGCGTTGTTTTATTGGCGTTGTTTTACGATGCCATTTTTGTAAATGTCATACATTACACTTCTGAAATGAGACTAAAGCTAGATACATTCACAACGCCAGCTGTGTTTTATTCAATAATTTTAAAAATCGCTCAATTTGAAAGACTCGTTATTTCGAAGGTCGTTCAATAAGTCCTTAGAAAATCCAAGAGAGGGCGTTTGTAGCATTGGAAATGGTTTGTTTTTAGTAAGCTTTATTCAGCAGATAGCTGTCAAAGTCTCAGTTATATTCATCACATGGTTTCATTTTTGTTCTCGATTAAAGCAAGAAACATTTGTTTATTTAGAAAAATGGAAAAAGTGAGTTTCGAGTGGTGATTATTTACCATTTTTTTTTAACCTTATCGGCTTTTTTAAAGTGCTCATCAACCAGGTTATGTCGAAGCTACCGAAATATATTAGGTGCATGCTGGAAGTAATTAAACTGTTTCAATTTAATGAAGATGATCCTCTCTATATATTTATATGTGTATTGAAGGTTCGTACATTAATTAGTTCGTGCTTAGTTTTTTGAGTGAAGATATGGGAGGTATCTGAGTATCTTCTGAGAATAGACTCTGGCTCATAGACTCTATATTGTGTATAGGCTTTGTAAATATAAGGTTACATATCTTACTCGCAATAAACAATAATAAGGGCAATTTCTTATTTAGTAAGTTAGTTTTAACAAAAAACACCTTGAGAAGGATGAGCGCATATTCCTTTATATTATTGAGTTCACTAAAACGTTTCTAGTCTGATACATATCATGTGATATGGAAATTTCGTAGGGATTTTCCATTATTTGCTCTTTTAACTTACAAACTAAAATCTGTTTTGGATCTTTATTTTCATATTATTAATTCTTGTAGTATTTACAATGTTTACATCCAAATACGTTTTGATTTACCTTCAGTTGGTCAAGTTGATTAGATTGAAAATGTCGGCCGATTCCATAAAATTAGGCATTTTTATTTTAAAAATGGTAAAAACGCTGTGCAAACAAAAAAAAGATTTATGCCGTTTACGAAGAGGGTTCTGTTTTTGAGATCTTGAGGTAATAGTGGTTTGGTTGGTTCAGGGGCGGTTATTTTAACCTAGAAAACTTACATCGCTCTGGCCGTCCTTCAAGCACTGATGCCCAGGAAGGACTATTGTGACCCATTACATAATTGTCGAAGATAGCAGAAGTACTACGATCCGTAAGATAGCAGATAAGTGAAATGTTGACAAATCGACCATTTTTGAACATCTATTTTAAAAAAATGGGTTCGTCTGGTTTACACACTTGTGCATCCCTCACGAACTGAGAAACGAAATTGAGCGAAATCTGTCTGACCGAAACTCTTCGTATATTCTTTTGATGAAAAGTAGATTGTGCACAACAACGTACAATGAAAAAAAATTATATGGTTGCCAGGGTTAGCGGTTGTAAGTAAGTACGGCGTAAAATGGCCTTTGTCCATTGAAAAATCTGCTTTGTATTTGGTTGGATTGGAAGGGATCCATACACTTTGAACTTCTTCCAGGCAATCAAACCATCAACACCGATCTCTACTGTTATACATAATTAAATCGAAGAAAACTGGCCAGAATTAGCAAACATGAAAAGCGTCGAGTTTCATCATAACAATGCATGACCATAAACCAAAACAAAAAAAAACCAGCAAAAATTATTGAGTTTCAAATGGGATGTTTTTCTCCATTCTCCTTACTGGATATCGCAACCCTCACTACCATCTATTTCGTTCCCTCCAAAATTGTTTAAATGGAAAATCTTTTAAAACGGAAGAAGGGGAAAAAACCTTATTAACATTTTTTGGTAATAAAGACGTTAATTTTTGGCATTATGGACCTACTACTAAGTTCGCAAAAAGTTGTAAATATTAACTGTAATTGCATAATAGACTAAATAAATATTTACATAAACTACTTACGTTTCTCTTTATCTTAAAATGAACTATCAACTTTCTGGAAAAACCCTATAGTTAGTTTAGTATATAATATGACAAAAACTAGCTTTTATTTGTGAAGATAGTTTAATCAACCGTCTACATAAAAACAAAATATAATATAAAAGTAATAGAGGGGAGATAGAAAAAACGTGTAAAGGAGAATATAGAATAATAACGAAGGAAAAAAAGAAAACAAATACGTGATATTAAGTTAGATCTGTATCCAGTGTTTTTATTATCTGGCATCGGACGTATTACCAAGAGAGCGTAAAAATAAAAAAAATTAGGTAAATGACGGACGGAAAACATATTGGTCCTTCGACGATTCTGAGCCGAGCTGGAGGCTATTTCACTTTCTTTATTTTGTTTTCTCCGGGGACCCAGCAAAGTATTTCGGAATTTTGAGCGAAAATTATACGAATAGACTCAAAATGACTGTATTTGAGATTTTATTTGTTTGAACTAATGATAATTATTTATCGTATTAGAGAAAAACGGCTCAAATATTTGCTAAGTTAAGTTACTAGTGAAAAATATATTTTAGTGCAATCATTATTTGAGGACTAGGTGTGGGCTAAGCACTCCCACCCCACAAAACAATTGCTGCTGTGAAAGTTGATACGAGGTGTGGATGGAGAGTAATGAGACTGAGTTTTTATAATGTTTTTTATTCCACCGTAAGTACAATTCTACAGTGCCTCCCTTAAAATAATTGCTTTGGAAACACACATCTCTGACGACAGTTGGCAAATTCTTCATAATAGTGTTGAAACTCAGTTACTGGTGTAGCATTCAGCTGGTCGGTTTCGGTATTCTCTGACGTCTTAAAATGGCGTCTTTTGGGGTGAATTTTCAATCTTAGGAAAAGGAAGAAGTTTGATGAATACGGGGGCCGCAGAGCCACA
>JARFXV010002007.1:0-45907 GCA_031761425.1 Cosmopolites sordidus
AGATAGAAAGACCTGAAAATGGATCAGAGAACAAACGAGGGTGAGTGACATCATTGGAAGAATATAGGGGTTGAAATGGAGGTGGGCGGACCATGTAGCGAGGCGATGGGATGAAAGATGAACCAAGACGGTGCTGAACTGGATACCGATTAATCGCAAACGTCCACGGAGAAGGCCGAAAAAGGCCTGGATTGTATTGTATACTATACTATATATATATATATATATATATATATATATATATATATATATATATATATATATATATATATATATATATATATATATATATATATATATATATATATATGTATAAACTTTATTGTAAAAAACCAGTTATACATTCATGATTCATAGTATTGTCCATCGTTGGCCACTACTTTTTCCCATCTTTCAGGCAGCATTCGAATCCCGCTTGAAAAAACTGGTCATATTTTGAAGCGATCCACGAATCGATCCAATTTTTCAATGCTCGGTGATTCTTTAAGATGGTTTTAACAACTCATAATTCACTACACCGAGTTGGACCCACCAAATACAGAGCATGACCTTGGAAGCGTGAATATTCGGTGTGGCCGTCGGCGAGCAAGCGTGAGCGGGATATCCCCATGATTTTCGACGCTGGGGGTTATCGTAATAAACCCATTTTTCGCCTCCAGTCCACAATATGATGCAGAAATGCTTTCCGTTTTTGCCACAGCCGCAGATTTCTTCATATTAAAGAAATAAATTAACACCTCCCGCAAATGACGAGAATTTGGCTCATAAACTGACATTTTATGTTATCGCAAAGTTATCGCGAATAACTTTATGATATAAACACAAATCGACTACTGTTGCTATGGGGTTATGTTTACAAGATGCCAAAAGGTATTGCATGCCGTAAATGACATGTAGTTATTTCAATGACTATTTACCGCTAATGTCATCTATAGGAAAACGGCGGGAGCAAAGTTGCATACCTTTTACATATCTGGCCTAACCTAGCCTAGTTTCTAACGTAACCAAGGAAATTAAACATTTTAGAAGCATTTGAAATTTATAAATATAATAAAGACCCATGTAGATAGCTATTAAACAATCAAAGAGATCTCCGAAATTCCCCACTATTTAAAATATTGTAAAAAATTAACCTCAGTGAAAGTGTAAAATTAGGTACACATCATAAACAGCTGTAATAATTTAGTTTTAAAGTGTTCGAGAATGTAAAATCGTTTTACGAAACTATAGTCACACGAATTTAAAAATAAAAGTGATTGATAACAAAGTTAAAAAATGTTTTATTCGATTTAAAAAAATGAACTATCACAAAGTAACAGACAAATCAATCAATAAAATCGTTAACGGTTATTTAAACAAAAACCGAAACAATCTAGCTTGCAATACCTCTTGCTAACAATTTTTCACTTTTCTATCGACGTTTTTTCCGACAAATGTTCTTCGTGCTTCGTCTCTGATCGAGTCATTTCCAATCCGGCGTCAGATGGTGGCAAATGGCCATCCGAAATGTCTTGATTTCCGTACCGGTCGTCCCTTCTATTTCATTTAAGGGGTCATTTCGGAGCAGCAGTCATATTTTGCGACTCCAGGAGGTCCGATATGCTCGATTTGTCCCCTCATACCACCCTTGTTGCTGCGGTTTTTTTTATTTTATTTCATATTTCGGCAAATCGTTGAAGGGTGAGAATAAACGCTTTTCACCACAATTTAGCATTTAAAAAAAATTACTTGATTTATTTATTCAGCATTTACTCATATTATTATACTACATATTCATAGATTATGAATATGTAGTATAATAATATGGGTATATGGGTATGGGTCTTGATTAACTCCCAGACCTCAATCTGCCTACTCCCCAGAGTTCCCCAGAGTTTACAGAATTTTTCGTTCTAGTTGTGAACTCTGGGTAGTAAGCAAATTGAGGCCTCGGAATAAATCAACTAGATTTTTAAAATCTTGACATTTTGGCTTCCACTTTGAAGCCGAATCTAGTTGATTTATTCCGAGGCCTCAATTTGCTTACTACCCAGAGTTCACAACTAGAACGAAAAATTCTGTAAACTCTGGGGAACTCTGGGGAGTAGGCAGATTGAGGTCTTGGAGTTAATCAAGACCCATACCGATATACCCCATATTATTATACTACATATTCATAATCTATGAATATGTAGTATAATAATATGGGTAAATGCTGAATAAATAAATCAAGTAATTTTTTTAAATGCTAAATTGTGGTGAAAAGCGTTTATTTCTCACCCTTCAACGATTTGCCGAAATATGAAATAAAATAAAAAAAACCGCAGCAACAAGGGTGGTATGGGGGGACAAATCGAGCATATCGGACCTCCTGGAGTCGCAAAATATGACTGCTGCTCCGAAATGACCCCTTAAATGAAATAGAAGGGACGACCGGTACGGAAATCAAGACATTTCGGATGGCCATTTGCCACCATCTGACGCCGGATTGGAAATGACTCGATCAGAGACGAAGCACGAAGAACATTTGTCGGAAAAAACGTCGATAGAAAAGTGAAAAATTGTTAGCAAGAGGTATTGCAAGCTAGATTGTTTCGGTTTTTGTTTAAATAACCGTTAACGATTTTATTGATTGATTGGTCTGTTACTTTGTGATAGTTCATTTTTTAAATCGAATAAAACATTTTTTAACTTTGTTATCAATCACTTTTATTTTTAAATTCGTGTGACTATAGTTTCGTAAAACGATTTTACATTCTCGAACACTTTAAAAACTAAATTATTACAGCTGTTTTATGATGTGTACCTAATTTTACACTTTCACTGAGGTTAATTTTTTACAATATTTTAAATAGTGGGGAATTTCGGAGATCTCTTTGATTGTTTAATAGCTATCTACATGGGTCTTTATTATATTTATAAATTTCAAATGCTTCTAAAATGTTTGATTTCCTTGGTTACGTTAGAAACTAGGCTAGGTTAGGCCAGATATTTAAAAGGTATGCAGCTTTGCTCCCGCCGTTTTCCTATAGATGACATTAGCGGTAAATAGTCATTGAAATAACTACATGTCATTTACGGCATGCAATACCTTTTGGCATCTTGTAAACATAACCCCATAGCAACAGTAGTCGATTTGTGTTTATATCATAAAGTTATTCGCGATAACTTTGCGATAACATAAAATGTCAGTTTATGAGCCAAATTCTCGTCATTTGCGGGAGGTGTTAATTTATTTCTTTAATATGAAGAAATCTGCGGCTGTGGCAAAAACGGAAAGCATTTCTGCATCATATTGTGACTGGAGGCGAAAAATGGGTTTATTAAAATCATGGGGATATCCCGCTCACGCTTGCTCGCCGACGGCCACACCGAATATTCACGCTTCCAAGGTCATGCTCTGTATTTGGTGGGTCCAACTCGGTGTAGTGAATTATGAGTTGTTAAAACCATCTTAAAGAACCACCGAGCATTGAAAAATTGGATCGATTCGTGGATCGCTTCAAAATATGACCAGTTTTTTCAAGCGGGATTCGAATGCTGCCTGAAAGATGGAAAAAGTAGTGGCCAACGATGGACAATACTATGAATCATGAATGTATAACTGGTTTTTTACAATAAAGTTTATACATATAATATATATATATATATATATATATATATATATATATATATATATTATATATATATATATATATATATATATAGTATAGTATACAATACAATCCAGGCCTTTTTCGGCCTTCTCCGTGGACGTTTGCGATTAATCGGTATCCAGTTCAGCACCGTCTTGGTTCATCTTTCATCCCATCGCCTCGCTACATGGTCCGCCCACCTCCATTTCAACGCCTATATTCTTCCAATGATGTCACTCACCCTCGTTTGTTCTCTGATCCATTTTCAGGTCTTTCTATCTCGTTTAGTAATGTAAGCATACATCTTTCCATTTCCCTCTGTGCTACCCAAAGTTTTTGAACTGAGATGTGAGTGCCCAAGTTTCACTTCCGTATGTCATAAAGGGCAGGACACACTGAACAAAGACTTTTGGGTGTGGTAGTTTGTTCTTAAACACTATGTTGAGCCTGCCAAATATCTGCCAGCCACATTTAACCCGTCGTTCCACCTCCTGAAGGATATCACCATTGAAACCCTTTACCTAAGATATATATATATATATATATATATATATATATATATATATATATATATATATATATATATATATATATATAGTGATATATATATATATATATATATATATATATATATATATATATATATATATATAGTGATAGTGATATATATATATATATATATATATATATATATATATATATATATATATATATATATATATATATATATATATATATATATATATATATAGTGATCCACAACTTCCAAATCCGTTCCGAAAATAGAAATCCTTCTGTTCTCAGCAAATTTATTGAACATGACCTGACTGATACTTCTTCTGGATTATTTTCAAGCCAAATCCACCCAGGTCCAGCTCTTTGCAGCTCTTGTACGATCGCTGCCTCTCTCCAGCAGCTTCTCAAAATCCATTTTGCTCCTCTTTGATCTTACTAGTCTATCGCGTTCTCTTCGGCAGTTTATCTTAATCTTCGCTCGTACCATTCGGTAGTCACTTTCAACATTAAAATAGTTAAGGACAGTACAATTGCAAAATATTGTTTTATTGTTATATTGTTTTCCATGCCATTTTTCTGGTGATTTTTTCCTTGTGAAACTAATTTATAATATAAAGTTTTTGTCCTTCGCAGTTTTTCAGTTTTTCTTTTCTTTCTTTTCTCAGTCTTTCAGTTCTTCTCCTTG
Source organism: Cosmopolites sordidus (assembly GCA_031761425.1). Lineage (NCBI taxonomy): Eukaryota > Metazoa > Arthropoda > Insecta > Coleoptera > Curculionidae > Cosmopolites > Cosmopolites sordidus. Next base: position 4,816 of record JARFXV010002007.1, read on the forward strand.
TCTATAATGCCGAATATCTTGGTGGATAAAGCGACAAGGACTATAAAATCGATGAAAAATGGCAGGTGGGGTCCCAAGAAAGGATAATATAACTGTTGATATACTAAAAGCTGGTGGTTGGCCTTTACATAAAACACTGGTAAAGTTATACTCAAGATGCCTCAATAAACAAAAAGTACTCAACTTGAAAAGTATTCTTTTACATAAAAAGGCAGACAGGGAGATTTAAAGAATGACCGTCCAATAAGCCTCCTATCAGTGGTGTACACATCTTTCAACAAGCTAATATCAAAAATAACATTAAGATAATTGAATGACGCACAACCAAGGGAGCAAGCTGGATTCATAAGTAAATTTAGTACAATGGACCATATCCAGGTTGAACGGCAATCCGTAGCAAGGCACAACAAATACAATATGCCACTGTGCTTGTCCAAGAACTCAAGCCACAAGACTATTGTTTGCGTCGTACATTCGCTAAATAGGTTCAAAATCTTGACTTGACACAGAATTTAACTCTAAAAATTCTGTTTAGCGATGAAGCTCATTTTTGGCTAAATGGTTACATTCATAAACAAAATTGCTGCATTTGGAGTGAAAATAATTGGCAAGTGTTAAGGTAGGGAAGCAGCTGGAGAGAAACGACCGGGGCCAGGCCAAGTTAAATCAGGTACGCTTAAAAGTGCCATCCATGACGCCGCTATGCCATTGAGAAAGATATTATAATAACAGAGATCTTTTATCCTGAATCCACGTTTCAGGAATCATCAATATACTTGATGATGTCATCAATATATTTGATGATGTCATACATATAATTGATAATGTCACCTGTTCATCATATTTTATGTTTTCTTCGTGGACGTTCAGGATCATGCGCTATCCATTTTAGGACTGCTTTGAATCTAATCTGTCATCATATCCCCTCGCTATATGGCCTACAAATCTCCATTTCAATTATTTTACTCTTTCAATGATTCATTTGTTCTCGGATCCATGTGCAAGTCTTTCTGTCTTACTTTCGTATTTATAACGGGTTGGACACTGCCAAATCAAATGGCATTGATTTATCTGTCTGACCAAAGACTTTTTAGATAAAGAAGGAGTTTGTTGTTAAACATTATGTTGAGTCTGCTAAATGCCTGCCAGGCACACTAAACAGCCCATTCCACTTCCCGGGCGGTATCACGATCCATCACAATCCTCTTCCCAAAATATAGGTGGTGACCTTCCCTAAACAGATCCCTTCCTAAAACAGAAATTCTTGGCAAATTAACTGAACATGACCTGACTCTTTTTCAGGTTTCTTCTCAGCCAAATATTTATTCCGCTTTATACAGCTCTTGTATATTTTTTTGTAACTTATCTGAGTCATGTGAAATGAGATCGATATCATCTGCGAATGGGATGGGAATGTGCTTTCCATCCAGATTGTAAAATGCCTCTTCAGGCAGGAGAAGAGGACAAGCGATTCATTGATTTTAACTTTAAGATTATCCATCTGAACTGTCGCTGTAGCTTCATCATGTATGTATCTTAGTAGGTTTACTTAGGCTCTGTTTACCCCCTCAGTAAGTAATATATCCGTTAGTTTTAATATTGAGTCAAATACCGTTTCATAGTAAATAAAAGCCCAATAGCATGGTTTATTCGTTCTGCGTTTCTATGGCCTGTTGATCTTTGTTTTTAATAATAATTAATAATTCATTGTTTTTAATCTTCTCTTGGTTATTATCTTGGTGAAAACTTTTTTACATTACTGATGTGAAACTTATTGGGCTATAGTTTTGTATCTCCTGTGCTTTTTGTGCACATTTTGTATCTTTCTGTGCTCCTTTCTTATGAAGGATAATTACTTAAACATTTTTCCATAGAATGGGTATTTTTTGTTCGTTGAAGCATTTTGAGTACAATTTTATCAGTATTTAATATAAAGTTTGACCAATAGCTTTTAGCATTTTAATTGTTATATTGTCCTTTCTTCGAGCCCTGTCATTCTTCAACGATTCTATATATATATATATATATATATATATATATATATATATATATATATATATATATATATATATATATATATATATATATATATACTGTATTCTTCATGATATCTAGTATATGCCCTTCCGCGGCCAGTGCTGGACATTTGATTGGTTCTGATTTTATATATCTATGAATAAAATCCTTTATCAGTTTCGTACGCCCCCTGCACACTATGCTATAAGCATGTATTAAGGGAAGAAATTGCGTCCTCTTAATTCGCAGCTTGCGTGTTACTATTTTATTTTCGTTTTCTATCAGTGTTTTTTCTATTAGCTGTACGTTGAACCGGCGCGTTTCCTCTCGAATACGTTCTCTTATCATTTTGTAAAGCTTAACTAAATACATCCAATATGTATATTTGGAATTTGAATTATTATCGATGAACATAGTAGCGCATTGACAATAATGTTTGTAGCTTATGTTGAAGTAGAATCGATATTGTTTGTTCTAACGGCCAATTTGTATTCTTCGAACCGGGCTGATATTCGTCTGTTAGTTTGTCCTACGTATGTCTGGTTACAAGTTTCCAAGTTGCTACGATGTCCAAGACAATGGCTCGACGATATGACACTAAAGGAAGTATGACAAGGAAAACCGGATACAATTTGTCATGACATAACATGAGATGAAATGAAATGACATGACATGCCATGACATGACATGACATGACATGACATGACATGACATGACATGACATGACATGACATGACATGACATTACATGATATGATATGATATGATTGTAATAAAATGTAAAAGTATAAAAATAAATTATTATTTTATATAAAATTATGGTTGATATAGATCAGAAGGTATAATAAATTTTTTGCATTTAGGTATCGATACCTGTAAATTGATTTTCGATAGACTTTAAATAGTAGACTTTCATCATTGGTTTTTGCAATTAGGCAAGGTTTTTGCAATCTCTGAAGAGAGGTTTGTTATATTCTGTTATATTTTTCAATCTCCAAAAAAAAGTGCATTTTCTAGTAGATTGAGTATAAATAGTTCTGGAATAAGGTGAGCACGTACCAAATGATCAGATGAAAAAAACATTATCGACATTTCGGACTCATAGTTTTGGCTTAAGATCCGGACTTTTAATTGTCTTTCTTTCAAAATATATCATGAATAGTTTGGCTACTGTTGGTGAGATGGTTGCATGCATTTACGTGGTGTTTTGAAAATATTAAAATTGATTATTTAGTATTTGTGTGTATGTGCGCGCGTGTGTGTGTCGTACCTATAATTTGACCTCACCATTTAACATGGGGTACGAACCAATCCCATCAGCTGCCAATTAACATCGGTCAATACCCCTCGAGCTATCACCCTTGGTTTTGTGCTTAACATTAACTCCCCGGAGAAGTTTATGAACTGGTAAGTAACCAATATTGAAGACATTTCAGAAGATATTCGTCATTACTCAGTGTCAAATAGGCGTTACTGAGGGGTGATTCCTTGTCGGAAATTACATGCTTACCTGGAAATGCCCACAAACATTTAAACAAAGCCACAAATATACACATTGGCATACTTTCATATTTTCCATACTGTGTCAGAAGTTATTCTGTGTTAAATTAGCCCTATTATTCCTTTAGCTGAATATTCAAAGCAATTTGATAACATTGAAATCGAAACCAACTAATTGGAATAAAGTGAAATATATAGGATCTTTGAAAATATCCTACATATATTTTGAAATTGAACCTAACTGGCGCCTGCTTGGACCACCTCAAACTTATCCAGATAATAATTTGATGAAAGTAAGCAGTTTTTTGTTCAGCAAAAAGCACTTTAACTTTAGATTTTAATGTTATGAGTGTTTAATACTAAAGCTCTTTCTCCTTATTGTCTTACCGAATCTTATCATATATCCTCATATATTGAACTAAAGTATAATCACCCATATTGAATTCAATTGATTAAATATTATTTTCCAATATGCTATTAACCTATTTTATCAATAAGAATGTGTTAAATAGTATTACTTTTTCTAGAGGTTTATTAAACTTAACAAAAAAGTTTCCAGATTCACTGACACGAAAAAAAAACGATGCTCGGGTCATGATCGAATGAGAAGTGTCATTACTTATAATGGCATCTAAATCGATATACGAAAAGAAGGTTCGAAATCGTTACAAATAGGACCAAAACGGAGACTGTTATTTGATTAAAATGTTCATGTAATATGACGGAGATACTTCTCCCGCTGTTTCTCGTTGTTAAATAAAAGTGAATATGTTTTGCTTTTTCAATGTTTAAAAAACAGTAAATGGAACACTATATATAAACCTATTAAGATACAGATGTCCTTGTATATTTTGGGGTATTATCCCTACTTATTATGGGTACCGGAATAGCTGCACCGCGTGGACCAAGCAATGGGCCAACTCGGCCTGAAGAGAAACTGCATTTGAACTGCATTTGGAAAGATCCTGTGTTTTGTATGACTTTAAAGACCAAATATTTGTTCCTATTAATCTAATCTAAGTGTATTATTTTGTATTTATTATAAATAATAAATATAAAATATTTATATATTTATTATTTATAGCCAGCTTGGGATGAAATATCAAGACCATCTCATGGACTGAATAACTACTTGATTGAATTCATATTTCTATGTAACTTTAAATATATTCATATAATACAAAATATCCATAAAGCCATAAAGATAAGCCATAAAGATATGTACTTAAAAATATAATAAACCATCAAAATTTAAACTTCTTATATTAGGCAATAGCATCAGAAAATAGGCAGTCAATCCACTAGATGGTATTGAATATTTTATTTCAGGCTGGGTGTATATATGAATGGGCTAAATTCATATGCGTTCATTTGATTGAAAGATCTGGAGATCTTAGAACCTAAGGTAGTATACGAATCTCTAAGAAATCTACCACTATCCTTGTTATGTGACTGTCTGTAAGAAATTGAGTTCTAGGTTAGTAATGTGATAATTAGATGAGATTTCAGGATTGTATGTAAGTCATCAGCCAGTTTATCTTAATTAAACGCTATAGCTGGGCTACCAGGATAGACAACAGCTTTCTATACCATAACCATTATAATACGATACCTGTGCTGGCCTACAGGAAACTGGGTGTTATTTCATTTTCTTCTATAGCGCCTAGCCAATACTTGACCAATACAATATTACAGCTACTCCCTAAATATTACCCAACTGCGTAATGATTCTTAAGCACAATTTATACGGATCCACTTTGGTAGACCACTGGATCCATTGGTAGCTCTAAGCACTATCGTGAGAGGTAAAACAAAGTAGAGTCAATACGAAAAAAATCGAAAGGACTTTATTCGAAAACTTATCGTTAGCATTCAAATTGGTCTTTCATATTTTGTAAACCATTACTTTACAAATGCTCTTATGGTAATAAAATGGGGTTTCAAAGCAAAAAGTCGGGTATTTGGTCTTTGCACTATTCTTTTTCGATACCCTTCTTGATGCGATTACCTTCTTGAAATTAGGCCTGGCTACACCATAATACTGAATGTATACTCCAATTGATTTTAGTAACAGTTGATAGGATGACAATTCTTCCACAGGCCTTCCTAAAGATTTGAACTCTTTAACTGGATTTATTACTTCTTGTTATAGCGTTATTTGTATTTTTTTCATGTCATTCAGACATTATTTGTATTTTTTATCATGTCTACCCATTACCGTTTTGTTTGTCTTGTAGCAATTTATATTCAATTGAGGTTTTCTTAACTGTTTCATCCACTTCAATCGTAAATTCGTATGGATCCAGTGTTCATCTTTGTCCAGATATGGTTGTGAATATTTGATATATTTTATTTTTTATTCTTACATAATTTATTGTTGTTGCATGTAAATTGTTTATACTATTAGTATAAACAATTAAATTTTTCTCATATATTATAACTTTTTACTAACTCAAAGGCTTCCAATATATCAATAACGAAGTAGTGCATCGTTTCGTTTATTTCTATTGTTCTTTGCATCAGTTGATTTATAATAAATATTGAATCGGCTGTTCCTCGAATCGGTTAGTCTCTACCTAGTCTGAAGCCATTCTGCTATTTTTGCAAATTTGTCGGATAACGTACCCTCTGATATATTCGTTTGTATACTAAGCAATCATATACCTCGGTAATTGTTACACTCCATAGAATTGTATTTTTTAAAAAGAAGGATTATAGCTGCTAGCTTATTTATTTGTTTCCTTTTTTTCTTTTTATTATGATATTATTCCCTCCTGGTGTCCTTGAAAAAACTTGGTGTCGTAAAAAAATATGATAACTGATAACAGCTGTAAAACACAAGCTGTATTTAAGATATATGGACATTTCATCGACAAGTATAAGTAAAATGAAAGCCGTTGATTAATTGCGGCAGTTTGAAAAGCGTGAAAAAATCATCCTGTACTGATGCCGGTAATTGGTGATTGTTGCGTGCGCTTGGCTTTCAATGAAAAGTTCCCATTTCAATAAAAATGAGCCAAAACAATAAAACGGAAAAGGTTTTGTTTTGTGTGGGTGTTTTAGTTTGTCTTTTTATGAAAATATTTGTTTTAGGGCCGTAAATGTAAAAACATAATTAATCTTTTTGGGAGCTACACGTAAATGTTCTAGTTCTTAATTTAAATTTATTTATATACAATGGGTCACATTTCTAACACAGTTAGAAATCTCATTTCAGTTTCTAATTCATCGGTACTCCACCTAAAAATTGTCCATTCCTTTAGCCGCTACCAAAACATCAGCAAGTTTGTCCTGAGAAAGGTTTCTGGCATTAAACCATTGTCATGGCGCAATTTTTAGTTGAAGCAGTGATAAATTTTCCTTTTTTTAACATTTTAATATTCTCTATGCAACTTTTCATGCATATCTAATATCAAGACACAGCTTGGGTGTGTCTCGCGGTTTCGCGCAGTCTGACTGTTGCAGACGTTCATTACATGATTGCGAGAGGCAAATTGTATTACAGCCTGCTTCCGATATGGCCGATGTATATCACTGTGCATTTGGTCATTCGTGCAGTAGTTTATAGTCCACCATGGATGTAAATAAAATAAAAAGTAGGTAGAGAGCCAGCCACTCATATCTGCTATCAGCGGAAAAAAGCGCCTATTTAGGGGACATTAATATAATTTGAAACATGAATAAGGACATCAAATAGTAGAAAACGTACCATACCTTCGAGCATGGCGCAACTAACTGCGGGATGAAGAAACTAGTGTGCCTAAAGTGCGAGAAAAATGATGACGCCTTTGAGTGCTTACGGGGCATAAACGAACATATTCCACTTAAGGGTTAGCTGTGCTGGAAACTATGCAGTAAATTGCAAAAGGTGACCAAAATCAGCGGAATATCTGGCCCAAAAAGCCTCAAAAATCCCGCAAGAACCGAATCCAAGCCATCGTACCTCCACCAACATCACACTACACACCACAACATCACACAATAATCCTGTAGATATGTTTGTTCACAAACCCATTAAGCCAGAAGTGTGCTTCTTCGGAAAAGATTTTTTTGTGTCCACAAGTGGAGGTCGCCTTTCAACTGCTCTAGAGTCCAGTTAGTGAATGCTCGACGCAGACCATGATTAGCTGGCTCTAGTTGTTCAGTTAATCTCATTTTATAAGCCTTACAAGGAAGATCATGATGCAAAATTGTCCATGTCGTCTGAGAACGTTTGAGTTTCTGAGAAGAACGTGGAATAGCTATATTCAGATCTGCGATGCTCGAAAAGTTTGGTGAACTGAACACGCACTTTGATGGTAGATACGAATAATTTATCTGCTCTATTAAATCGTATATTTTCTATAGGCTTATGATTTGAGGTAATTCTCTTAGACGGGATTTTAATCAATTAATTAATGCGGGAAAATTAACTCAACAATTAATCGTTGATTATTACTGTCGTATTGAAGGTGATAGATTAAAGTTTATCCGTAACCCGCAAACAAAGTTAGTACATATATTGGCATTGCAAATGCTTTACAGGTCAGAGCCGAGAATGAAAAACTCAGAGTCGGACAAATTGTGATATTACCTTTTAGCTTTATTGGCAGTCCAGGTAATATGATTCAGAATTATCAAGATGCAATGGCAATAGTTAGAAAATTCGGAAAACCAGATGTTTTTAAAAATTTTAACTGTAATCCTTTGTGATCTGAAATAAGAAATAATATACATTCAAAAGTTAAGGAATTATTGCGATTAATTAATCATAAAGAAATATTTGATGATGTACAAACTATTTTATATACTGTCGAGTTCCAAAAGAGAGGTTTAATACATTTATATTTATATTTAACTCTAAAATATAACTATAAATTTCGGGAAATTTGGGATATTGATTAATACATACGAACAAAACATAATATAATTTAGTTAGGTCACATATGATACAAGGCCCTTTTGAATATGAATCAATCAGTTTGTATAGTTGAGCGTAAGTGTACAAAGGAATTTCCAAAAATATTTACACACGAAACAAAGCAAAATATTAATGGTTATCCTCTCTCTCGATGAAAAGATAATGCTAGGACTATTACTAAATATATTAAATGGAAAATCTATTCAAATTAATAGTCGATACACAGTTCCATACAATCCATGTTTTAAATGTATTTTCAAGCTCTTTCAAGCTGAAAGTTGTGCAAGTGTTCATAGCGTAAAGTATGTACACAAATATGTGTACAAAGAACATGATTGCGCTAATGTATAAATTAGTAATGCTGAGGAAAATATATGTCATCATCATGAATTGTCAACATTTTTGAATAACCGCTACGTCAGTTCCGGTGAACGCCGCCTACAGAATATTCTCCTATCCAATGCATGAAAAATCTGATGTAATAAGTCCCATACCAGTCCATACCATACATTTATTAAATCAACAACAAATATGTTTTTTGGAGGACAATGCTGCTGAATCATTTCAAAAAGCTCTTATGCGAGCTAACAGCTTGGTTTGATTTAAATAAAAATTCCTTAAATAAAAATGCCTACATTTCAGAAACACCATTTTATTATGCCTGGGATAATGAAATGCACATTTGGAAAAAGCGAGTAAGAAAATTGAAAATTAGTGGACGAATGTACAATGTTTCACCAGCCGAATCTGAAAGATATTACCATAGTCTGTTACTACTTTATAGAGTAGGTGTTACCAGTTTTGAGAACCTAAGGATGTATAGTAATGTTCTTTATGCTTCTTTCTAGGAAGCAGCAATGCAACGTGGACTACTTCAAGATGATATTGAATATCATCTTGAAGTGTTCTTTAAAAATAAAAATGAAGATCCTTAAATACTTCAACAAATTTCACTTTAAATATTCTTTGTCGCTGAATTTCGACGAGATCAACCTAATTTAACGAATAAACTACAAATAAAGTAATGAACATTGTTAAACCAGTTATTTTAAAAACATCAGCCTTGAAGGATGTGGCAGAACTACGAAAAAAATTTGATTTATAACCTAAAAATGTTTTCTAAGCGAGTATCAGGATATGCTCCTAATTTACGGGAAACCTCCTCAAGATTCCGAATAAGATGAGCGTATTTGTGGGTAAGGATATCTCTGATGGACGCTTTCGGATCTTCAAAGACTTTTCAATACGTGTAGTGTGGTTCCAGTATTTCAAAAATGTGGGCGGCAGCCAGAAATCAGTCCTGAAGTCGAAGAACAAATTTTACATTTTGTTGAAGAGCATTCTACAGAAGTACTCGAAGTGTTGCTCAACAAGTTAAAGTTTCCGATTGGGTTGGACATAAATCACTAAAAAATCAATTAATCTGCTCTTATCACATGATAAGTATTGTCTTATCACATGATAAGATTGTACATACAAAGGATACAAGCACTCCTACCCGGTGATTTTTCACATAGGCAGAAATATGGTGAATGGTTTATTGGATAAAATGAAATCCAAAGGAATCCAACTTTTTGTTCATTATTTTATCAGTCTTTGGACATTTTGAAGAGTAAATTTAATAAAACAATTAATCAGGTGCGTCTTAGTGCGATGTGAATCGTTTAAAAAGTTATATGATCTAAAAGTTTTAATAAAATTTGTGAAATAAGTATTTTTGATAAAGAAGATTAAAACGTTGACATTACTAGGAAAATTTTTCCTGTTTTCATATCTGTTTTCCGCGGAAATGTTTTGAGGAACTTTTTGTTCAAAAAACTGTAAATAATCGTTAGTTAAACTCGAAGAGATTTATAACTAAACACCAAATCACTTTTTTAAAACTTCTCGACGCACGTTTCGCTAACCATGTCAGCATCATCAGGAGATGATTTAATCTTAGATTTTCACCGATAGTTTCACACCGAAGAATTCAATCCTTAGTTAAATTTACGAAATTATTTTTTCTTACTCTCTGCAGTCACATACTTTAATAAGTAGTATACTTTTTGTGTCTCGAGGAAAGAAACTTCTAATGAAAAACTCAAAAACATTTCTAAAACACGCAAACAACAAGCCACAACCAAGACATCTGAGTATTTCTTCGACCGAAATAATTATAATAAAAGCCCATGATTAATTGTGGTGGTTTGAAAACCGCAGAACGTGAAAAACAGTAACGCCACTAATTCGTGGTTATGCATATTCGTGTTATGCAGTCGGATTTAAATGAAATGTTTTGTTGTGTTTTGAAGGTGATAATTTATCTTTTATTAACATTTTTTGTTATTTCATTTATTTAAGATAAATTTCTTTTATTTTTAGGATATTTTATTTACTACTAGCTGACCCGACAGACTTCCTGTTCAAATTTTAATAAATCTGTTTGTGATCGTTTTGTGAATTTGTGAAAAACTATTGGAAATGCGTCAACAAAGTGAACATTCGTTTGTTTGTCTGCTTTTTGTTTGTCTTCTTACACGATTATTCAAATTCATTGTTACGATTGCACGATTGGTTTGCACTGACCGATGATGCCTCATTCGATGCATATCATCTTCGTTTGCATTCTCTTTTTTTTGTGTACGTGCTGAACGTGTTTGTGATAATCGATTCCGTTCAATTTCATTTTGCTCTTGGCGTTGCGCTGTAGTTCGATTAGATCGAAAATTCATTTGGTTTGTAGCATTGGGAATTCTGCGACTTAAATTGCTCCATCTTATTGGCGGCATTGCAAAGTGATTAATATTGTGCCAATTCAATTCAATCGAACTCAATTTTAAATTCAATCACAATTTGACAATCAGATGTCAAACGACATTTGCACATGTAGCGATATAAATTAGAATAGAAATAAAATCACTACATTTGTTGGACAGATCGCAAAATAACAAAAGTAAAAACAAATGTAATTTTATTTTAATTTAGATTGGAATGTGTTTTTCCAAATTTTTCTCCAGATCTTCCAATTTTTTTTTTCAATTGAAATATTCTATTGAGTTATTTTCATCTCGGAAAAATAATAAATAAAGAAACCAAAACAAAACAAAAAAGAATCCACCAAATATGTCGTTCCTCTCGTCAATTATGATCGAGAGTGCATACAAAAATTATGATTTTTGCAATTTGTCCGAATTTTCCGACTTTCATTTGTAATTGTCTGAATTTTTATTTCGTGAAAACTTGTCCAAGATCATAACGGATAAAATAAAAAAAAATGCGGTTATTCATCGTTCGAATCGTGAGTTATCGTCTTGAGTTTATACAACAATCTCATAGAAAAAAACCCTTTCAGTTTTTCTAGAATTTTCTAATTTTCTGGGCAACATTTTCAATTTTTCTTTCACTAAAAACCACACTCGGGCTATTACGAACACTTAAAAAAAATTACCTAAATCGGTCCAGTGGTTTTCAAATGATGCGCTTACCAACGAACAGCATTTATTTCTTGTTTATATAGATAAGACAATTTATGAATCACTTAAATTTCAATTTATTTTTTTGCTATTAGTGTATAAATAGAGAGACATTTCTTAGAACTGATTTTTGAAAATAAAAAATATAATTATAATTTATTATAATACTTTTAATTCAAATACTAATAAGTCGTTAATTTGAAAAATATATGTCTCATTCTGCAGAGCCTTTCATTTAATCCTGTAACCCAAGAATCTAGTGATTTATTTAAACTTTAATTTTTTATGTTGAATTATTTAAAGGTGGTATTATTTGTTTTGATTGACTGCGCGGTTGGCTCTTTGTGAAACATAGCAATAATGATAATAGTTAAAACACTTCCCGGGAAAAAATATATATATATATATATATATATATATATATATATATATATATATATATATATATATATATATATATTTAAATCAACGACGTTAATATCCAACTTTTTTAATATCCGTAGTATAACACAACTAATACAGCTTTTCAAAACAAGCGATTGACTCGTTTTACCTGATGAGCGTTTTACCTTCATCAATTGTCTGGCGACCTATACCTTCGGTTTGAGAAGAGCAAATAGTTGCAGGCAAATAGTGCAGGTGGTATTATTTGTTTTGATTGACTGCGTTTTGATTGACTTATTTGTTTTGATTGAATATATATATATATATATATATATATATATATATATATATATATATATATATATATATATATATATATATCATCATCAGCCTGTATCGATCCACTGCAGGATGAAGACAGCATGCTTCCAACTTTCACCGTTCTGGGCTTTGCTCTGCCACTCGCGTCCAATATACTTAACGATGTCATCAATCCATCGTGCTTTCGGTTTTCTTCGCGAACGTTTGCGATCAAGCGGTATCCACTCCAGGATTGCCTTCTATCTGTCTATCTGTCGTCCCATCGTCTGGCTATATGGCCTGCCCATCTCCATTTCAATTGCTTTACTCTTCCAATGATATTACAGACTTTTGTTTGTGCCTTGATCCATGCGCAGGACTTTCTGTCTCGTCTTGTAATGCCAAGCATACATCTTTCCATTCCCCTCTGGGCCACCCGAAGTTTTTGAATTGATTGCGATGTGAGTGTCCAGCTTTCACTTCCGTATGTCATAAAGGGTAGAACGCACTGATCGAAGACTTTTCTTTTCAGGCAAAGTGGGAGTCTGCTCTTAAATATTATGTTGAGCCTACCAAATGTCTGCCAGCCACATTTAATGCGCCGTTCCACCTCCCGGGCGGTATTCCCCTCCATTGAAATCCTTTGCCCAAGATATATACAGCTGCCCACAATCTCTAAATCCCTTCCTAAAACTGAAATTCTTCTGTCCTGAGCGAAGTTATTGAACATAACCTGACCCTTTTTCAGGTTTATTTTCAAGCCAAATGATTCGCCAGCCCTTTGCAGTTCTTGTATGCGTCTTTGCAGCTCCTCTGGGTCTTGTGAAATGAGAATAATATCATCTGCAAATATAATGATCTTTGATCACTGATCATTGATCTTTACACCATTGATCTTTACACCATCCTGTTTCCAATCCAGTTTACGGAATACCTCTTCAAGGCCAGCCGAGAAAAGAATAGGCGATATTGCATCACCCTGCCGTACACCTCGTTATATATTAATTCCCACTTCAAGATCATCAAGGTGAATTGTGGCTGTAGCTCTATCATATATCGATTCTAATAGGTTTATATAGGCTCTCTCTACACCTTGGCTAAGCAGTGCATCTATTATCGTATGCTTTGAGATGGAACCAAATGCTTTTTCGTAGTTGATAAAAGCCCAGCATAAGTCTGGTACTTTTTGTTCTTTGAGGCATTTTGAGTATAATTTTGCCAGTGTTTTATGTAACGTCCGATCACCAGCTTTTAGCATTTCGACAGTTACACTGTCTTTTCCTTGAGCCTTGCCGTTTTTCATCGATTCTATAGCATTTGTTACCTCCTCCACTAGGATATCTGGCATTTGTTCTTCCGTGGGTATTGTTGTCTTTGATTGGTTCTGATCTTCATATAACTGGGGATAAAATTTTCTTTCATATAACTGGGGATAAAATAACATTTGGGTACGCACCCTGCACACTGTGCCATCCCCACTCCAGATTTTTGTTTGTATGAGACATTTTTCTTCTGGTGCTATTGAAGCAGCCGTTTTAAGTACATTGTTGGCGATTTCTTCATATTGAACTGATATTTCCAGCTCCTCTGGATCTTGTAACGCAGCAAACCGGCTTGACAAAGCAATCTCAAAATCGCTTCCTCTCTCCAGCAGTTTTCCAAAATCCACCTTGCCCTTCTTTGATCTTACCATACTTTAGCGCTCTTTTCGACAGTCAATCCGAACCCTTGCTTGTACCATTCGGTGGTCATTTCCAACATTAAAATTGTTAAGGACTGTACAATTGGTAAATATTGTTTTATCGTTGGCCATGATGTAGTCAATTTCGCTTGTGAGCTCAGATGGACTTTTCCATGTCCATTTTCTGCCGACATTTTTCTTATAGAATGAATTCATAATATATAATTCTTGTCCTTCAGCAAAATCAACCAATCTGTTACCTCTATTGTCTCGCTCACCAGTTCCACATTCTCCTACATTTCCTACATTTCTCCTTGTATAAAAGCTGGGCCACATCATCATAAAAATCGTCAATTTCCTCCTCCCTATGGCTTATGTTGGTGCATAAGCTTGGACGATTTGAAGCCTAAACTTTTTATTCAGCTGAATGACGCATTGGGGATGTACTTTCAAATTTTACCACACTGTCCTTCAGCTTTCGATTGATGAGGAATCCAATTCCGCCACATCGGCCATTTTCCGTACCACGAGTGTAGAGTACGTGCCCAGTTGGTTCCAGTTGGATTAACTCTTTACCCTTTCTTCCTGTTTCACAGAGCCCAATAATATCCCAGTGTATGTTGTCAAGTTCGATTAACAGTTCTTGCAATCGGGCTTCTGTTTTCATAGTCCGTATATTTAACGTTGCAATGTCAAAAGTCCAATGGCAGCCTGATCTAAGCCGGTGATTCTTAACATCGCCTGCCTTGGGGCAGGTCTTCCCTCTGCCGTAGGTAGTTGCCCTTTGGCCTCCGGGGTGAGGGCCGTGTTTGAGGTTGTACTGTCATATTTCAACATATTGAAATACCATGTTGAAGGTATGGACCGTAATCTGCCATGCTGATCCAATGCGGGTTGGCAGATCTTGGATCATGTTAGCCTCTGTCTTGATCTGCCCGCCAGGGGTGACCCTCCCAGGAGCATAGACTCCAGACGGTATAGCTCAAGCTTCATTGCCCTACTCAAACCCCTTTACCACGTCAAGGTCTGAACCACAAAGGGGTATATATATATATATATATATATATATATATATATATATATATATATATATATATATATATATATATATATATATATGAACATTTTTGTTGGTTGCTTGACCGGGAAGGAGCCCACCTATTCCTTCAACTGGATGACATATGTTTAGTCTCTCGAGGTTTAGACTCTTCAGGGCGCCGACATATACCATACCATCAAGAATAGGGAGTCCCTATCCACAGCCAACAACCCATCTTTTCGCCGACCTCCAGTCGGATGGCGTATATATGTAGTGGTAGATTTTCTTGGACTCCGTCCAATGACCCCTATATTTTCTTGGACTCCGTCCAATGACCTCTATATTTTCTTGGATTCCGTCCAATGACCCCCCTAAAGGAACAACAAATTAGTTATAGATGTATCTAACCACCACTTATCCACAGATGAAGAATCTAGGAGCTCGGCTGGAGGGCTGGAAACCGGTCCCGAGAGACACGTGACGTCGTATGGTGGACAGTTGTGCGAAGGCGATCGGTGGCACCACGTGGAGAAAGGGTGAAAGATTTCTGTAATTACGTATTTCTGTAATTACGTACGTATCTTATATAGAATACACTCAAGAGTACGCTGATAGTAAAGGTTGATTACAATAATTCATAACTTTATTAAGGAGGTTCGAGAGAATTGAAATAAAAAGATCTTCCTGCTTTAGGATTTTATATTCTAGATACATCATACAGAATATATTATCAGAAGATTTTTTTAAATTCAAATCTAATCCACCGTCTAGTTTATTGAAAAATAGGATTTTTTTAACGTCAACTATTGGAAATGGAATTTTAAAATGTTTTTCTGGAAAATGTCCTCTGATAATATATTCTTTGTGATTTATATAAAATTCTAACTCTCAGTAGCAAAATATTCCAATTGAAGCCCAACAATTTTTGCCAAGTCCTGATTGAATCGTGTAATCGGGCATTGTCATAATGAAACACAACGTCTTTTCTGTTTACTTTGCTCGATGGGTGTAGACTTTGCTCCGTGTGTGTTAAGTTGGAAAAAAAATGTTTTCCATAAGATTCCCGGGAATTCTTTACATGTTGACTAGAAAAAAAAACTTTTTTATTATTTGTTGAATACATATTCAATTTATAGTTTTATTATTAGATAATAAGTTTCATAGCTATAACTGATAACTTTTAATAACAAAAAACATCACAAGTCGATAAATATTATTCAAATAATATTAATTAATACTTCTAATTTAGGTAATATAAATTCAAAGTATATTTTAAGAAAAAATGAGCATAAATAAAAAGTCCATTTAATTTTCGATTTTTCTATGTTCATTATATATTATAGAAAATTAAATATTATAATATTATAAAACCTATTATATATTATAATATATAATTTTATATAATAATATATAATTTTATATAATAATATATAATTTTATATAATAATATATAATTATATATATAAATATAATTATATATATATATAAATATAATCCTTTGAAACCACACCTTAATATGAAGTTATGTCTAAATATATAAAAATTTGTATAATTATATATAACCAGATAAAATTTTATCGTGCCAATTTTGAAATATAATTATATATAATGATTTATATATAATTATGTATGACTATATATATTTTTTTTTACCGGTTAATTATTTATATTGGTATTTGTTTCACAATATATTCAAGATATTCTTTGACATGTTTCGGCCTCGCGACCATTCTCAAAACGAGTTGTGCATAAACTAAAGTTCAGTTTAATGGAGGTCGCGTTTTTGGCTCTTTAAATTTATGACACTTTATTTCCGAAGTCTAGCTGGTACCGGTATTTCCGAAGTCTAGCTGGGTGTTTGTTAGGTTTTTACTGCCGTATATGGCTTCTTTACTTTCGGAAATTTCCAAGTAATTTAACAGCCTGCTTTTATTGTAATTATGTATTAATTTGGCATTATTGGTGTTAAGAAAATGGGTCTGATCTATACAATGTTCGGCAAAGCCCATCTTTCCTTTTCACATTAAAATAGAACTAGAAAAACTTTAGTTGAGCTTATAGATAACTCTCTTTGAGAATGGTCGCGAGACCGAAGCATTTCTGAAAATATCGTGAATATATTGTGAAACAAATAAATTCTAAAATTAACTCGAAACTGCATATCTGGAAGATCGGATAAGGTTTCCATGACTAGGCCACTTTAAAACCACTATCTTCTCAGCGTTGGTGTTTTCGCTGCTTGACCGCTGGATAGGGTGGGCCAAGCGCTTCGTACCACTTTTTCTCTGCTAGACAAGTACTAGAGAGAGGTATTGTCTCAAGATATGTTGATTTCGCATCATTCGCATCCAAATTGGTAAATTGCAAGAGTAAAACTGGTAAATTTGAGTTACGAATTTATGCCGCGTTTATTCTATTCTTCGAGCTTGTCCTCCTCCGATTTTTTTATCTCTTCAAATATGAAGAAATTGTTAATTGGATAGAGATTCACACCAAATAAAGGGAATCGCCGAAACGGTGGACTATTTTGCAGTGGTTGAGAAGGCATTAAAAAGTTGGAAATTCGTTGGGCGAAGTGCATCAAGCTAAAAAAAGACTAGGGTGAAAAATAAATCGATTTTGGATCAAATCAAAATATATTTTGCTTAAAAAGTATACGTCTTTTCATTCCATCCTCGTGTTGACTTTTAAAATGATATAATACTAGATTAACGTTGATTGCAATTTTAAGACTAGTTACATATTATGTTTCTAGGGATATATATATATATATATATATATATATATATATATATATATATATATATATATATATATATATATATATATATATATATAGATATATATATATATATATATATATATATATATATATATATATATATATATATATATATATATATATATATATATATATATATATATATATATATATATATATATATATATATATATATATATATATATATATATATAGATATAGATATATATATATATATATATATATATATATATATATATATATATATATATATATATATATATATGTATGTATGTATGTATATAATGATTTCTCTGGCCTAAGACCTTTTCAATCTCATTATATTATTATGCTGCATAATATCTAATCCCTTGTACGGACCGTAAAATATTTAGTTAAATGTTAAAAGTTTAGCTTTGGTATTTCTTAAACAATAACTTTATTCTAAAATAAGTTCTTTTTTCAGTCATAATTAAAATCTATTTCAACATTCGTGGTATATTAAGATAAATCAATTATTTAAAATATGTTTGGTATAGCTTAAGATAATCTACTTGTTGGGATTATTATTACATTTAAAATCAATATCTAAAATCGCCAAATATACCTAAAGTAGATTAAATTAAAATACTTTTAGCTAAGCGTTTTAATACATTATTAAGCAAACATTAATATTCGTTCATTTTACAACAATTCAGTAATTAAAATGCTACGAAAATAAATACCAATAAATCGGGGTATTTTTTTATTACTATAGTAAAAATAAAAGAGGATGATTTATTTGGAAACTACGATAAATATAAAACTGGAAAAAACAATACCGTACAGACGGCAGTAATTCGTACTTGTTTTGTGAATTGAAAAGCTCCCATTTTAATGAATGCAAACTGAAACAATGAAAAGGAACATTTTATGTTTGGGCTTTGATTATTTCATCTTGTATTTTGAAATATGCCTTCTAGAATTGAAAATGGAATAAATATTCTTGTAGAAAAGGTTGCCTATAACTGTGTAACTTTTCAATAACTAAATTTTTAATTAAACATATTTCTTATTATAGAACGAAATCTGGATCAACAGTGCCTATTTTAATATCCCACTATTTTTGATACACTTGTTTTAGCCAGTTCTATTTTGGTGATTTTGTCGAGCATATGCAACGATTTAAAACTTTTTAAGTATTAAATATTGATTTAAACCTAACTATTGCTGTAGATCGAAATCTAAATTAACAATGTGTTATTTAGATATCTCACTGTTTTTGATACCCTTGATTCAACCACTAATGCTTTGGTGATTTTATAGAGCACATATAACCATTTAATTGTGCAGTATGACTTTAATTATCTGATATGGTCTTTAAAAGTCTAACATGGTTCGTCAAAATCTGTTTATGGTCAAAGCTTTTTCTTTATTGACTGAATGATGAATTATATTAATTCATTAACATTCATGACTGTTGGTAGCAAATTATAAAGACTGCTAAAACTTACTTTGACTTGAATCATGTTAATGGTGGTTAATGGTGTTAATGGATAATGACTTGAATGGTGTTAATAAACATTATGTTAAGTTAGTCTTATGAATAAGAAAATGCCTATTTAGTCTTATTAATAAGAAAATTAATATTTTGAATAATTGGATAAGACTAATTTTTCCATTTTGTGACATTATTTGTTTTCTAGTATAAACTGGTTTTCCATCTTGAAAATAATTTCCATGGATGCTAATACTAACATTAACAGTACATTAAGTAATAATCAGTGAATTTTTAACTTTTTCAACAATTACTTTGCATTCACACAAAAAACTAAATTACAACCCATAATTTGAAACGCCCCATTAATTGCTATTAATTATCAAAAATACTAACGGTTAATTATCACGGTTCGATTTCCCTTTGGAAGAAAGATGGTCCAAAAGCTGATGCGTATTTAAGACGAGATGGAATCACTTGGAATCCCTGGAATCACTTGGTAGTCCATCGCAATACTTTTCGCGAATCGGTTTTCTCTTGGGCGGTTTGCAGCAAATCGGCCATGCTTTTCATTGTTGATTTGTTTGTTCTGGCTGTTTTACCAAGGTGAAATTGGAGTGTGCCATTTTTTGCTTCGGAACTTTATCTGCGGGAACTTTATCTGCTCAAATCCAAGAGTCATTAGCAGTAATGACATTTCAAAAAGTGAGGGATCACTTCTTGCAGTTGAAAGCTTTCCGCTATGAGATTCATCATCAATCGCTACTCGGGCTCTGAGAATGCCTGAAACCACCTGAACACCTTGGCTCATGACTGTGCCCAAGTTTGAAACAAAACTTGATAGTGCACAGTTGCTTGAAATTGTTGTCACTCAGTTCCAGAACGCACCAGAAAAATCCAGTTCATAAAAATAATTGCAACGGACCACCAAGTGACTCTAGAGGGTTCAAACAAATACTGAAAATGCATCGGACGTTAGTCTGCCTCATCGCTAGACGCATCAAATGTCGCCAGATCGAATATTACGCCATATATAACTTTATTTACACATATCGTAAATTTTTTGGATCTATTTTTGGATTGTTAAATTCTTGCTTGTTTTAACATACTGAATTCTTCGTAGAAGCTTCATATTATTCACTTGGGTATACTGTATAGATGATTCAAGCATCAAAATATTTTTTTTTTAATTATTAAAATAATACTATTCGATTTTTTATATTTGTCTCCTCAATTTACTTAAGCAGCGTTATTTTTAAATGCATAATCTCAGTTATATAGTCATAACATTTCTAGATACACCTGTAAAAATCGAAATTGTGTTTAATACTTATTATGATTTCGAAACCTAAAAAGAAGCTCTAAATAACAATGAAATAATGTAGCCTTTAAGAAACAGAATATGACTAACACACAGAGTGAGATGAAAAATTGCTTGACAATAATTTTGATCATTTTGGAACGAGACATTTTCATGTAATTTTATGTAATGTAATTTTTTTTTATCTTAAAAGTTACTAAAGTTACAGAGATGGCAGCCATTTGCCGGAGGCATTTAGGTCGTAAGTCACGGATGGATTGCACAGGCACGTCAATAGGGCGCCACCCAGATTTTCGGAATCGTAAAAGATAAAAACACCACCTTAAAACTGGAAAAAAGTTTATTTTTACTAAAAAGACTCAGTAACAGTAATAATTATTTAATATACACAAACACACATTCAGAAACCAACATGAGAAACAAAAATTATCAATTATAATACAATTACAATTTATAATTATTATACAAACTAACAAGAAAGAAAATAATCTGAAACCTGCGGAAATCTGCGGCGTCCACAACTACCCTACGTAATTAGGCATATAGAGTGAAAGGATCCATCTTAAACAAACATTTTCATAGTATTAAGGCTTTTGTCTGGCATATACAGAAAATTAAAATAAATGTTCTTAAGTCAACCTAAATGAAATTAAATCAAATCAAACTACATAGCGTTATTTAAGGATGGTAGACAAATAGTGATTTGAGTACTCAGTGATGAATATTAATGAAAATAATAATAAAATAATTATAAAGTAAATAAATAAACAAAGAATAATATCTAAAAATTTTCATTATATTTAAAATTGTATGTATGACAATTGTTTCGATACACTGTGCCTTTTTCAAATACAAACTATACTAAACTAACAGTGAGAAAAGTAACCACAACCTAAAGTGACCATTTACCTAATAATACCATACTAGATGATAATGGGGAAATCCATTTTTGTCAACGTCTAGGACAATGTAAGTTTATTAACGGTGAAGCGAATGATGAAATAAGTTTACTAACGGGGATCCATTCAAGTCTAGCTGGTCATTTAACAAAATATCTAAATTCTTTCTTTCGTTGATTTCTAGGCTCTCTAAATGCTTTTCTAAGATTAAGTGGTTAGCATAAAGAGAATTATTTTGTTGCTTAATATAACTTCTTTTATGCTCGTTGAGCCTAGTAGAGAAATATCTTCCTATTTGTCCAACATAGACTTTTGGAAATGACCCGCACTCAATTAAATAAACTGATTTATACAGTTTATTTGTCTGATTTTTATTGTTTTTACTGAGGCGTCCTAGATTATTGTTTGTTTTGAAAGCAATATTTATACTGTTTGTTTTGGATAAATATCTCGACACTAATTTGGTAATTTTTCCTGTATATGTAATTGTTTTGAACGCTGCTTTTTCGACATTGACCGGATATATTAAATTAATGGCTTTATTATAACTCTTTTTATTAATTATTTTATTTATAATGTTTGGGTCGTATCCGTTATAATAATCAATGTATAAAAGAGTTAAATGCTGTCATCTTTTGTGAATAAAGATGACAAGATTTATTGTGTATAACTATATCTGTTTGTGACGGTTTATGAAAAACTGCAAAATCATGTTTAATGTCTTTTCTAGTAATAGTTAAGTCTAAAAAGTTAATACTATTATATTGCTGTTCTTCAACTGTGAATTTAATGTTTTTATGTAAAGAATTTATGTAAGTTAGGAACTGATTTAATTGTCTATCAGAACCTGTAAAACAAATTAGAATGTCATCCACATATCTGTACCGGTAAAGTGACGATTTAAACAACTGATGTTGATTTATCTTATTTTCGAAGTTATCCAAAAAAAATCGGCCAATAAAGGACTTAAAGGGTTTCCTATAATCAAACCGTCTTTAGAAATATAAAATGAATTATCAAATTCAAAGTAATTCTGATCCAACGTAATTGGCAGTAGTTCTAAAATTTCTTGTTTTATTATTGAATTAATTATATTGAATTTCTTTCTATGTACAAAATTTATTCCCGAATATACCACCAAACGAAGTTATAGAATTAATTGACAAATTAATTCTCAAAAATAAAACTAATTCAATAGAAAAACAAGACATTTTAGAAGTACTCTCAATTACGTTGGAGCAGAATTACTTTGAATTTGATAATTCATTTATTGTTCTAATGACGGTTTGATTATGGGAGACCCTTTAAGTCCGTTACTGGCCGAACTTTTTATGGACAACTTGGAAAATAAGATAAATCAATATCAGTTATTTAAATCGTCACTTTACTGGTACAGATATGTGGAATATGTGGATGACATTCTAATTTGTTTTACAGCTTCTGATAGACAATAAAATCAATTCCTAATTCACATAAATTATTTACATAAAAACATTAAATTTACAGTTGAAGAAGAGCACCATAATAGTATAAACTTTTTAAACTTAACTATTACTAGAAAATACATTCAACATGATTTTGCAATTTTTCATAAACCGTCACAAACAGATTTAGTTATATAAAATAAATCTTGTCATCCTTAGTTACAAAAGATGGCAGCATTTAACTCTTTTATACATAGATTATTAAATATCCCCCTGTCATTAGATAATTATAATAAAGAATTGAATATCATCAAACAGATCGCAGTAAATAACGGATACGACCCAAACATTATAAATAAAATAATTAATATAAAAGTTATAATAAAGCCATTAATTTAATATATCCGGTCAATGTCGAAAAAACAGCGTTCAAACCAATTATATATACGGGAAAAATTACCAAATTAGTGTCGAGATATTTATCCAAAACAAACAGTATAAATATTGCTTTCAAAACAAACAATAGTCTAGGACGCCTCATTACAAACAATAAAAACCATACAAGTAAACTGTATAAATCAGGAGTTTATTTAATTGAGTGCGGGTCATGTCCAAAAGTCTATGTTGGACAAACAGGAAGATCTTTCTCTACTAGGCTAAACGAACATAAAAGAAGTTATATTAAACAACAAAATAATTCTCATTACGCTAACCACTTAATGTTAGAAAAGCATACTTTCAATGATAATTTTATAATGTTACATAATGAGAATAAATCCAAAAAATTAAATCATTTACAGAGCCTAGAAATCAACAAAAGAAAATATTTGGATATTTTGTTAAATGACCAGCTAGACTTGAATGGATCCCCGTTAGTAAACTTATATTGTCCTAGACATTGACAAAAAATGAATTTCTCCACTATCATGTTTTATGGTATTATTAGGTAGATGGTCACTTTAGGTTGTAGTTACTTTCTCACTGTTAGTTTAGTATAGTTTGTATTTGAAAAAGGCACTGTGTGTCGAAAAATTATCATACATACAATTTTAAATATACTGCAAATTTTCAGATATTAATATTTGTTTATTTATGTAAAATGAATTTCCATCAAGTATCGGCTACCTCAGTTAAATTAATTATAAAGTAATATCTGTCATTGTACTTTTATGGTCCTGTTCGGCTGCTCAGTTTCTGGATTATCCAGTTACCAAGATGGCCAATTACTGAACAGTTCAGTGTTCTAAACGCTTGGATGCCAAGAAGTCTCGAGCCTACAATGACCGGGGTCCAAAAAATTTGTAGTCCGGAATGTCTATGGACTAAGATGATTGTAGTTCAAAATAACTGGGTCCCAAAATGGCGCCTCCCAAGATGGCCGCGCTCTAAAATAACCGGGGTCTAAAATGACCACGGTTTAAAACGACCGGGTTCTAAAATGACCGGACTCTGAAACCTTGTACAAAAATAAAAAAATAATAAACCTGTATATGACTTGGCCAGCTAAACATACCACAGATGGCGCGATTACTGAAGCAGGACTATCAGCGGCGTCAACTTCTAGATTGATGTCCGTCCTGTCGGCGTGAAGACATGTGCTCAACAAGTTATAGCTACTGTAGTTGTGTGGGAGAAAGAAGGTAAAAGAAACAAAACAGTTACGTTGGTCCAACTCAGAATAATTCGATGTTTTTATTTATCCATCTTGTTACGATATCTTGTGGGTATACCTGGTAGTAGACCCGAGGTTCCACGCAGAATGTTACGAGCAGTCCAGACTGCTACGAGCATTCGCCGTATGATGGCGTGAGTTGTGTGCGATCACGACCTGTCATTAAAATGGCCAGTTGACTTGGCCTGGCCCCGATCGTCTCTCACAAATGTTTTCATTGCGTTTGTCTGGAGCTCGGCTGATGACGGCTGAAAGGCTAGAAACCGGTCCCGAAAGATACGTGACATCGCATGGTGGACAGTTGGGCGAAGGCGCTCGGTGGCACCACTTGGAGAAAGGGTGAAAGGTTTATGTAATCTATATATATATATTATTATTATTATTCACGTATGGGCCCTGGTGGACCACGCGAAGTACAATTAGAGGCGTTTGTTGTCGTTAGCCTTGCTTTGCGCCCATACTAATTTTATTCTTTCGCTATGAGCTTTTTTCCTTTCGTCAGACCAAGTTGTTCCAGTCTTCCTACATTATATATATATAATGTAGGTATATATATATATATATATATATATATATATATATATATATATATATATATATATATATATATATATATATATATATATATATATATATATATATATATATATATATATATAAGAACAGAATAGCAGTGTCAGCAGTATATGACGACAATATATGATTACGAGGGGCTTTTACATGATATAACTAGTACGAGGCGGGATGTTCGACTGCCTCGACTTTCGTCCCGGAGTATATAGGTGTGCTTTGAAGTAAGACTCACGCAAAACAATACTAACTATAGCGGCCGATAATTAGTAAACGCTATAAACTGGTTACAAAATTTATAACATACATACTCAGTTTAACATAGCGAATTCAAACTAAACTTGAAGAGATTTACCACTAAACACCAAAACGCTTTTTTGAACTGCTCGACGCACGTTTCGCTAACCATGTTAACATCATCAGGAGATTCACACCCAAGATTCCAACAGAAGAATTGATAGCGAATTCAGTTAAAAAGTGCTATTTTATACAGCTTTATTCATATTATATTTTTTCGTTTTATAACTTTTCATTTAGTAATACTTTTGGTTAAACTGCATACATTTATGCCATTTTTACTTTTACAATCCGTTCTGTAATACCGTTATAAACTACTTATTTTTCAACTATATGTTCGATGCGTATATTGCGCATAAAATATTTTCGCAATGAAACTCAAAGTGACACTTTTCATTTTATCAAATTATTTGAATCGTGATACATTTTTAGTAAGTCCAATAATCCATAATCAAACAAGAAGGTTGTTTGTTCAGTTAATTGAGTATATATTTGTCAGTAAGATTTTTTTATATTGACATTTTGATAAAGAAACTTTTTATTTTAATGGATAAACAAACAAAATTATCATATATTTAGCAGAAAAATTTAAGAAAGATTATAATACTATCAGCTATACCCTAATATGAAGAACATGGCCAGTGTCACAAATGCTTGATTTTTCACAAACGCCAAATTCACAAATGCTTGATTTCTATTGGGTTGATGCAAAATTTCGTCCCGTTTTTTGCTTAAGATGGCAGCGCAAGCGTAAAAAAATGTTTTCTACTTCAAACGTGCTTTTTAAATTTTATTTAACATTATAAATAGCAGAAAAAATGGCATTTTTGATATTAGGTATTAGGCCTTTATATTTCCGAAAAGGAAAGGATGCTTTGTAAACGCCAAAGAAGTTATATGCAGTATACAGCGAAGGTGGTGTTGATGGTTTCAAGTGTCTTCAATGGTTCAGAAAGTTTCGTGAAAACAAATTTAGTCTAAGCGATGTACCATGTTCTGGACGACCGGCCGAGGCTGATGGCAACAAAATATTGGCGCTAATTGAGCGGGATCGGAAATATTCTTAGACTCAACCAGTCATAAGTTGATTAAATCAACTTGGAATGGTTAGCAAGAGCTAGATATGACTGCTGCATGTGTTAACTGAGAAAAAATTGATTCATCGAATTTCTGCTTGCGATTATTTGTTAAAGCATAAGAAAATTGATGCATTTTTACAGAGGATGGATATATGTAATAAAAATGGATTGTGTATAATAATGTTAAGCCTAAGAGATCATGATGTAAGCACAAAGATGTCTTCAAACAGGGTTAAGGCCAATTTACATCCTAAGAAGTTTCTGCTTGGTGGGACTGGAAGACAATTATTTACTAAGAGCTGATACTTGAAAATTAGATCATTCATTCGGAACCGTACTGCTCACAACTGAGTAAACTAAACCGAGGAATTGAAGTCCTGAATTAGTTAACGGAAAGGGCATGCGTTTCATTGAGACAATGCTAGACCATACGTATATTTGGCCGACCGACACAAATTTTTCCAACTAAAATGTGATGTTTTGGTTCATCTACCGTACTCTCTCGACGTCGCACCTTCCGACTACCATTTATTCAGATCGCTTTAAAAAAGCTTAAATGATAAAAAGTTTATTTCCGTGCAAAATTTGAAAAATCAGTTGATCACTTGACCTGGATCAGTCCTTTAGACAGAAATCTCAGAACTTCTATGAGTACATGATTATGTAGCTACCGGAGAGATTGAGACAGATTATTGAACAAAACGGTACATACTCTATTGATTACTCATAATTTTTAATAAATATAATTTTTGTTAAATTGTTTTGACAATTTTAAATATATTTATGGTAGTATTAATAGTTTTAGCCACTACTTTATTGTTAACCTAAAAAAAGTTGTTAGCGAATATAATATAATTATAACGATGTAAAAATATGTGCCATTTATAACAGAACGTTTTAAAAAATATTAGGAACACGACACGATAGTCGTAGATAAATTATTAGGCAAAGAAAAAATCATTGTCATTATTGATAGTCATACTTAAAGTAGAGTTGAGCAGTCCATAGCAAAAACATTTATATCATTTTAAACGATGATTTAAACAAATGTATCCACAAATTGCATGACCATAAAATTGTATAATGTATTATATATTATTACATATATATTCGTATCTTTCAAAACATACGTTGAATTTCATTTTAACAAGCCTGCATCTAAAATGTTTTAAAAACAACTATAAAATATAATTTGTAAACAATATATCTAATTATTTTTTGACTGGAATAATTAATTAATAGTTCATGATTTATTTCAAAAGCACAAACAAGCGCGGAACTTGATAAAAAAACCGTCTCGGGCAGACGGCAGTAATTCGTGGTTGTTGTGCATTTACCCGGATGCAAACGAAAAGTTCCTATTTCAATGAATGCCAGCTGAAACAATGAAAGGGAAGGAGTTTTGTGTTTGGAATATAATAAATATTCTCTTTAGCTAAATATATCGTATAGAGGCGTAGAGTAATTATATTATTCCTTTGGATGGTATAAAAGGCATTTTTATGGGTTCTTTTATTAATTAAATATCATCGGTTGCAGATATATAACATCTATGGAATATATACGAATAAGCAATGCTTTATTAATCAATTAATAAAAGTAACTGGCAATAATTACAGTGATAATGCTTCTTTTATAATTGCATTAAATTTTGGTTTTTGCTACAATTCGATTTTGTGACAACTTTCATATATAAGATATAACAACCACGTATATAGAACCACATATATAACAACCACATATATAACAATACAAAGAAAATAGACAAAAAGTTGTAACAGCTTTAAAATCAGTAATAAAAGTCTTGGGAAGAATTTGTGAACAAAAGTAAGCATAGGGGCAAAGTAACTCAAAAAATATCCGCTTAAAAACGCTTAAATTTAATTCGAAAAAGAAAAGCTAGACCTCGGGAGGCTAAAAAACAACTAGACGATTTTAATATTTCAATGACCTCTTTGAATACCAATTAGAAATAGAAGGACACCGTTTATGATTTACACTCCTACAAGTACGGTAACTATTCCATTGCAGAAGGTTATAAACGGTTTAAGTACAGAAAGCGGATATATAAGGCAGCGTGTTAGAATAATATAAAGCTTGAAATGCTGAAATATATGGGGGATACGAGCGTGCGAATACTACATTCAATCATTAGTACTGTATAAATGGTTTAACGAATTGTACTTGACGAAAATTTAGCAGTTAAAATCCCTTTTTTCTGGAGGGGAGGTGCAACAATCTGTAGCAACTACTGAGGGATTTGACCATTAGCGGTAGTTGAAAAAATATGTGAAATAATACTAGACTAAGAAAAAAGGTAGAACCAATTCTATTGAAAAGTTAATCAGGGTTTAGAGCAGTTAGAATAATAAGAATTTAATTTTTTTAAGACATATCACTAGTTGCTCTAGTGGTCGAGCATGTACATATGTACAATGTTTCTTGATAATACATTACACACCCTGCCCAGAAAATGGATCTGGAAAAGTTTAAGAAATAAAGGTATTTCAATTGATATTATTAAATTATTTCAATGTTGTATGCTAAAATTCGGAATGGAGTCAGAATGACTTACGACTGATTTATGAAGCAAAGTTGTGCGACAAGAAGTCATTTTAAACCCACTATAGTTCATTTCCGTGATAGATAGCTTTGCAAGAACAAACAATCGCATGACTGAGTACACGGTTGGTATGCGCGACTTAGTAAATAGCGAATATTAGTAAAATAATTTTTATACGTACATGATCTTATATTTATATGGAATAAAACAGAATATCTACAGAGAGGTATAGACAACTGAAAAAAATAGTTGAATAAATTGAGAATGACAATTAACACCAAAAAGGCAAAATTTATGGTTGTGACAAAACACCGGGATTTTGTAAAAATGTATATTGAGCAGATTGAAAGAGTAACGGAACTTAATATGAGACCCATTTATATATTTAAAAATTTAACAAAAAACAAATTTTCTCTCGTACTTTTTGAATACTATTTGTTAGATTTTAGGCTTCATAACTGCTCTTTGTAACAATAGAAACGCATGTTGCTTTTCCATTTAAAAAATGGCAGACATTTTATAAATCTTACCTGTTAACGCATAATTGGCTTTAAATAATAAACTTTCCTATGCACTCCATTTTTGATTTTTGGAATAGGGGCAAAAATGACCGTCCCCTCTTATACCTTACTCCCCGTGATAATACTCCAAAGTACTCTTGAGAAACATTTATCTTGCCCTCTGCATTGTAGATTTGGTCCAATAAGTTCTTGGCCTAGGATCGTTAAGAAAATCCTCCTTTCCAGCGCATTATGGCGCAGTATATCATTAAAAATTACATTAGCATTTACGCCAGAAATATCTAAAATCCGAAACCATATTACTTGAGGCCATCTTCTGGTTCTTCCGGTTTTATAGCATGCACACCTTTGGTCTAGTGAGTCTTCCTCACTCTTGGTTTGATTATACAAGTTGATAATGTCTGGCTTCTCATTGATTGTATCTGTATGATGCATAGACGATACTCACAAAACTGCACGATTCTTTTTCGTACCAAGGATACAAGAGTCTCATTATTGATAAATCCGAATAAAGAAGAATTAGAAGGTCTGTCTTTATGAGGTTGAAATTTTTATTTTTTTTAACGGTTCCGACGTATGCAATATTATGTTTTTTTTATTTCCTTTACTACTTCAAAGGAGGGGAACCAATTGTCTATAGTAATATTCCTATCAGTTCCAGGTATTGGAGGCATAAGAGCCATATTGGATACGTCCAATGTAGGAATTGATAGTTTTCTTGGATTCATTTTGAGTATCCTTGCCAGTGTATACGGAGGATTTAATATGTTGTAACGTTCACCAAACACTGCATTTTGATTACATACTTGTCCATGGCATAAACTTATGCTATGAGCGGGTTAAATTTGATCTTAAATGCACCTAACTCTACAACAATTTAAATTAAGCTAACGACATTTTCGTGGATCGATAGATCAGTGACCGCTCGAAAATTAGATAGCGCATGCTCTACCCTCTATGTTTTACTAGCGAAATCTACCATTGAAAATGTATGGGGTCAAGTGTGATCCCACCATGGTACTTAAAGGTTAATATGAGACTCTAAACCAATATCATCTTCTTATTGTTTTTTTGCACGATGGACAAATAAAATATGCGTCATCTAGTCAACCGTCTTCATGAGCTCAGCAATAACACTTGGTGCACTAGATCTCATATTAGCAACTCAAAATTTCTAATAATAGGAACTTGAAAAAATAGTTTTCGAGGTTAGGTGTCTCTTAATACTGGTGTCTTAATACTTAAATTGCTGGACTTCGATAAAAATTTGTAATCCAGTAAAGTAGAAAAATGCATGCAATTCACAGACGCTCTGAGTGACACCCTTCAAATCGACAATGCAGTGTTACCAATATGACCTACGTACTTTCCAATTGAAATTTTGGGTTAAGGTATTGTAGTTTTCTATTCCTCTTTGGTCTTATATTAGAGTAGGGTCCCATAATAGGCTTACTTACCTTTACTCTACTACTCAAAATATTAAATATTTGGGATCTATTATATTAATGTTAACACAGGGAACATATAGAAATTGACATTAATAACCGCATGGCGTGAACCGTAAGACCAGTTAACGCTCTAAAATTTGCCTTTTTAAAAAAGCGGTAAATAAGTAAGAACACCAAGGTTAAGATATAAAAGACTGTACTTATGACCTGTTATGATTTACGGATGAGAATTGTAGATAATTACTAAAAGATTGAAGTCGAATATACCAACAGCGGAAATTGGTATACTAAGACTGATTATAGGAGTAAGAAGAATAAACAGAATCAGAAATGAGGAAATTTGGAGAAGACTTGATGTAGAAAACCCCGGTAGTTAACCCCTCTCATATTGATAGACTGCTCCAGTTTGGTTGTTTTACTTTTTTCTAAAAAACCGGCTAACTTTTAGATAGTTTTAGACTTATAGACTTTTAGAGACGATTGGATATTTCTTCTTCTTCCGTTGTTAGGCTTCCGTGTATTAGTATTCTTTATTCGTTACTCTTTCCTCTTCTTTCTTCTTTCGACAGGAATATGACAAGAAAATTCATTATCATCAAAACAGTTCATTTGGGTACTTGAAGAATGTATGTACTTGACAATGTACTATTTACCAATCAAATATGATTCATATGACAAAATAACACCAAAATCTTGATGTAAACATTAGAGATAAGCGCAAGATAAGAAATAAAACTCGCCGCAGAAGTGGTAGAACGAGAAGTACGTATGCTTAGGCCAAATGATAACTGTAATAAAAATATGCAATCGACTGATATCCAATGAAAAAGATTGGTCTGTAGAGCGCTCGGTAGACTGAGGGACGTACTATAAAGTTAAAACAATAATATAATAGCAAAGACGAAAGTAAGAGTGTTGAAACAATGTAACAATGTTACGAAAGCGTTAGAAACATAGGCAATAACATCAAAAACTATCCAAAAACTAAAGGTGACACAATGATATATGAAACGAGCAATGCTAGGATATATTTAAAAAATACATTAACATGGATCAGAAAGCTAACCAGAATAGATGATATAGTAGATATAGCAGGGAAGACGAAACTGAGCTGCGCTAGCCATGTCGCGCGAATGCCAGACTGACAAAAATAACATCTATATAGAATCCATAGTGAAAAGAGAAGTGTAGGATAACCAGTGATACAATGGTGCACACAACATGAAAACAGCTAGACGAAGATGGTTCTTTCAGGCACAAAATAGAAAGGAATGGGTTCATTTGTAGTTTGATTCAAACTGGATATTATAATTTTTTGTTCTCCTTTATTTATGCATGTAGATATGCATTAATAAATGATATTATATCATGTAGTGTTCAACTAGTCATACCTAAGCGTATCAATATTTAAAAAATTTTGTGCAATGTAATATGAAAGAAAAAACCCACTAAATTTTAAACAATTTTATTGTGTTTATAATGCCTTTACTATTAAATATTTTTCTTTAATATCTTTACTATTAAATATTATTTGTGTTCCTTCTTTAAAGGATTCTTCTTCTTTATTTTGACTGCAAACTGTCCACAGTCGTGATCCAGGCATTGCTGATGACGAGAAAATGGAATCGCAAACATCGAGAATCATTCCATTGGTATTTGTCCGCATTCTTTTTCAATCGCTACTCTTAATTCATTGACTGTCGCCGGCTTTGTCTTATAAACCCTGCCTTTAATGTATCCCCATAAAAATAAGTCAAAGGGCATAAGCTCAGCTGAACGTACGGATTATTTAACCCAAACCTTCGTCCATCTGTTCGGTAAAACCCCGTACAAGATAAGCCCTTACGTCATGATGGTAATCTGGAGGAGCAACATCTGGTTGAAAATAAAACTTCTCAACCTCAAAAACTTCCCGTATGCGTGGGATCACTGCTTCCTGCAGCAAATTAAGGTAAACAGCACCAGTTACAGTACCGTGAAAAAAGAACGGTCCAATTAATCCTTTTGCAGCTAAACACACCACATGGTGACTAAACACAGACATAAAGGTAAGTCTGGTAGCGCCATTTTTTTTTAATTATGTCAATATGAAAAAGAATGCAGTATGAGTAAGTTATCACAAAATAAAGTGTGTATACATTTTTTTTTTTGAATATACAGGGTATATTCAAAATTCAATTTTCAGTTATTTTTGGATATAATACTTGTTTTCAGAAACAGATTAGAAATGAGTGCCAAAATCTTTGGAAGTAAATACATAGCCTTCATTTAATCCTGTAGCTCACGTGCCTTTGATTTATTGTGTTTTGTTTAAATTTTGGACCCTATTTTTTTTTTATTATGTTTGTTTCCAATTTATTTTTTAGATTTTTATTAGTTTCTATGCTTTCTGTTTATATTTTTAGTTACAAAAAATAATTTAAAAACACCTATTAAACACATCTGATTATTTAAAATAAGTAATTTTCATACTTACATTTTAGTAACAATATTACCCATATAATTTTTTTGTTCTTTGTCCATCCATGGCGTCTGCTCCGATGGAGCTATTTCATTTTTTTTAAATTTTAGTTTCAGAATAATGTAGGACTTTTTTTATAAATTTTTAAGTTTATTTTCGTTATTAATTCCAAACTGTGTATATAATTTAAAGAAAAAGATAATTTAGAAAAACAGATAAAACCAATAAACGAATGTCGTAATTTAAGAAAATCATTGATTTCGTAATATTCATTACCAACTTGTCGTGTTGGTTGTTCACATTTATAGATTATGTGAGTTTCGGAATTAAATGAAGGCTCTGTATAATCTAACTTTAAATAACTTATTATTTATTATATTTATAAATAAATTAATTTAGTAACAAATGCATAATTAAAACGTATTACGGTCCTACTTAAATACTTTTTTGTTGATAAAAAGGGGGTAAAAGACGATAAAAGCTTAATCGATAAGATTTATTTCGGTCGGGAAATGCCAACTTGAAAAAACATCCCTTAAAGAAAATGGTTATTCGTAGTTATTGTGAGTGCCGGGGTATAAATGAAAAGTTCTATTTCAATGAATACGGAGCGAAACAATGAAAAGAAAGAGATTTCGTTGTGCTAGGTCCCGACAATTTATCTTTTTCCCGAGAGTGATGATTAAAGAGAGAAAGGGGTAATTATTTTATTCCTTTGATGTGATGGTTGTAGTGTGGCAGTATTTCATTTGTTTCGTAATTAAATTAGATATTTTGTAGAAAGTATTAGGCCATTAGTTAATCATATTATACAATATTATTTTGTTTCATAACTTGTTTTATGAATTCTACCTTTTTTCATTTGACTATTATAAAGTATCTAGAATTATGATACATATAAAAATTGACGAAAAGGTTTTTCTGTATTTAAAAATGATAATTATTTACAAAATATTTACAAGTTCAATAAACTCTTTTGGAAATATCGTGCCTATATTGAAAAATAAGCAAAAAATGAAAAAACGGTACTTAAATAAGTTTATCTTGATCTGATTAGTAAAACTAAAAATATTAATTTAATTATTTAATTTATGTCATATTCTACTACAGTATTCAAGCTTTGTGGAAAATAATTTGTTTTAACTAAGGCTTGATTTGTAAAGGTGTGCTAAGGTGTTGATTTGCGTTCTCTCCCCCCATAGATCCATTTCAGCACTTTTCTTTCCCATCCCTCCAACTGTATTCATTTAATTTTTTTCAGGTTCCACAGTTCGCATCAATACAATGTGACCATCCTTATGGCGTTAATGTACGTTAAAGTTTTTCTTTTACATTCCTCGATATTGCTTTGGATTTCAGAATTTTACGTATAGTCCCCGAGCAGTTTTTAATTATTAAATTGGAGTCTTTTCATTCGTTACTACTTCTCAGTACCATGTATTTGATCTTTTTTTTATTTATTTCTAATCCTAATCTGCTTGCGGCTTTTTCTAGTCTCTTTGTTATTTCTTTTAACTAATTTTTCTCTTTTGTTTTAACTAAATCGATCCCAGGATACGTAGAAAATCTGCATATGCTAGACATTGGTGTTTATGTTGTAAACAAGGTTCTTTAGATATAAGAATATTATCTTCGTGTTCTAAGAACAATTGTCCAGCAGAGATATTCCTCTATAGTTACTGCAACTTTCCACCTTTTTCAGAATTGGCATCGATATTGCTTCTGTCTATTTTACTGGCATAGTTTCTTCCTTCCCAATGTTTAATACTATCCCGTGTATTTTTCTTACAGTTGTGAACCTCGTTCTTTTATCACTTAATTTATAACATTATTTCCTGCGGTTTTATTCGTTTTGAGGTTGTTGTTGATGTCTCTTACTTCTTCTCTTGTCGAAGCTTTCATGTAATGACTCTGTATTATTTCATCTAATGGTTCTTGTAATGGCTCTGCTTCTCACTCTGCTTTCTGCGGTATGTCTGGAGTATCGACATTTAATATCTCTTCAAAATGTTGCCTCCATTTTTCTAAAGTTTCAGTAGGCCCTCCAACCATATTTGCTTTCGGTTATTTAAAGAAAAAAAAGCCTTTTGTTGCCTTCTTTGCCTCTTGATAAAAAATCCGAATGTTTTTTATTGTTGACATTTTCTTCATTTCTTTATATTTCCTTTTCTAGATACTTTATTTTTTTCTTTCGACAGGTACTATTGGTTTTGTTTTCTTAATTCTTTATACTTTCTTTTGTTGCATTTCCTAGCATTTTATTTTGCTGTTCATTGCTTGTTTTTAAAATTTTGTGGCATTCATTATCGAACTATTCTTTCCTATACAGGTCTGTCTTTTTGCTCTAAATACTTCTACTGCTTGTTGAATGGCTGATTCAGTGGTCTTCCATATGTTCTCTATATTTTCGTCATATTGAATTCGTATTCGTGTACTTTATTTTTGCTGCAACAAGATAATGGCCGTTTTTTGCTTCAGCTCCTGTATAACTTCTAATACCTATCAGTCTTTTCATATGTTTCTCTTCTACTAGTATGTAGCCCTTTTGATTTTTCGTTTTGCCATTTGGGGAAATCCATGTGTTTTTATGGATACCCTTATGTTTAAAGAATGTTCTTCTCATCTTCAAGTCTCTCTCTCTTTGGTGAACTCGATAAGCTTACATTCGTTATTTGTTTTTGTATGTTTAGTTTTCATCCCCATCATAAGTTTGTAGATCTCCTCTTTCCCCACTTTTGCGTTGAAATCATCTATAATCATTTCTATATCATATTCTGGATTATTGCTATAAATTTTATTTCAATTCTTGTAAAACTCTGCTTTACATTCTTCTTTTTTATCTTCAGTCGGTGAACGTTTATAATTGTGATATTTCTGTATTTCTCCTATATTTTTTTTACATATTCTGTCTGGTATACTTCAAAAATTTATTATATCTTTCTGAAACTCTGTATGCACTAAGAAGCCAGTAATGGAGAATCATTATTAAATAATATGTAGTTTCGTATTTTTGAAATACCATGATTCTTTTGTTTTAAGTAATGTCTGAATGATTGTGGCGTGTTCATATATTTTTTCTTCATTAATATTAGCTAGACTATTAGTCCGGGAGTACATCCGATCGCTTGTGTCCCTTTTTCCCCGTTTCTTGTGAACATTTTGTTGATTACTTGACTGGAGACGGGCCCCACCCATCCCTTCCATTGGATGGCACATGTTTCTTTTCTTGATGTTTAGACCCTTCAGGGCACCGACATGTGCTCTCTCGTCAAGAATGGGAAGATCCCATCCACAGTCAACAACCCATACTTTTCGCCGACTTCCCGTCGGATGGCGTATATATGCAGTGTTAGAATTGGACTGCGTCCAATGAGATAACAATGCTGAGTGTCATCAGACACCCAACTGCATTCTTCGTCGAAACATGTGCTCTCCAATAGAAGGGATGGGTGGGGCCCGTCCCCAGTTAAGTAATCAAACTGGATTTCTCATGTAGTTGTTCATTTTTGTTTGCCGTTGATCTGCTACAATGTGCCAGTTACATTTTCACCAGTTCTTGTTGTTCCAATTCTGGCATGAAAATCACCAATCAGGATTTTGTACCTACATTTCTACTTGTATAAAGGATAGGCCACATCATCATAAAATTCATCAATTTCGTCATCCTTACGGCTTATAGTTGGTGCCTAAGCTTGGACGATTTGGAGAGTAACTTTTTATTCAGCTGAATGACACATTGGGCAGTCGGTTAGATATACTTTTAAATTTTACTACACTGTCCTTCAGCTTTAGATTGATGAGGAATCACGAATCAATATCGTGACTCTTCACATAACGAACGGATCGATTCTCGGTATAATTGAGGAAGGTAGCATAACGGAACTAATATTTTCTTAATAATATAATCTTTTAATAATAATTAATCTTTTCTATAATATTTTCCCTCCACGGTTCCGTTACGCTACCTTGTGGGCATACCTGGTACTATACCCGAGGTTCCAGGCAGAATGTTACGAGCGGTCCTGACTGCTACGAGCATTCGCCGTATGATGGCGTGAGTTGTGTGCGATCACCCGTCATTAAAATGGCCGGTTGATCTGGTCTGGCCCCGATTGCCTCTCCGAACTGCTTTCCTTGCGTTCGTCTAGAGCTCGGCTGATGACGGCTGAAAGGCTAGAAACCGGTCCCGAGAGACACGTGACGTCGCATGGTTGACAGTTTGGCGAAGGCGATCGGTGGCACCACGTGGAGAAAGGGTGAAAGATTTCTGTAATATATATATATATATATATATATATATATATATATATATATATATATATATATATATATATATATATAGATAGATAGATATATATACACGAACTGCAAAGGGCTGGCGAACCATTTGGCTAGAAAATAAACCTGACAAAGAGTCAGGTTATGTTCAATAACTTCGCTCAGGGCAGAAGAATTTCAGTTTTAGGAAGGGATTTGGAGATTGTGGACAGCTTTGTATATCTTGGGCAGAGGATTTTAATGGAGGGGAATATCGCCCGGGAGGTGGAACGGCATGTTAAATGTGGCTGGCAGGCATTTGGCAGGCTCACCAATGTGTTTAAGAGCAGACTCCCACTTTGCCTGAAAAGAAAAGTCTTCGATCAGTGCGTTCTATCCGTTATGACATACGGAAGTGAAACCTGGACACTCACATCGCAATCAATTCAAAAACTTCGGGTAGCACAGAGGGGAATGGAAAGATGTATGCTTGGCATTACAAGACGAAACAGAAAGTCTGCGCATGGATCAGGGAATAAACGAAAGCTTGTGACATCATTGGAAGAGTAAAGCAATTTAAATGGAGATGGGCAGGCCATATAGCGAGGCGATGGGATGACAGATGGACCAAGGTAATCCTGGAGTGGATTGTCGCTTGATCGAAAACGTTCGCGAAGAAGACCGAAAGCACGATGGATTGATGCCATCGTAAAGCATATTGGACCAGAGTGGCAGAAGAAAGCCCAGGACCGTGAAAGTTGGAAGCATGCCGTAGAGGCCTTCATCCTGCAGTGGATCGACACGGGCTGATGATGATGATGATGATGAACAAAAATTATCCCATAAACTTGCGTATAATCATTTCCGATGAAACAGGTCTGAAAATAAGTTTAATTTTCTTAACAATACTATTTATATATATATATATATATATATATATATATATATATATATATATATATATATATATATATATATATATATATATATATATATATATATATATAAATAACAATACCTATTTTTGACTTCTTTATATATATCCATCGGAATTCAGTTTTTGTTTCATTGGCCTCCTTAAGAGGCCTTGCTTCAAATAATATATAATACCTAAGTATTATTTGAAAATAAAATGTAATATTTGTTTAGCCATTTATTCCATCTATTTCAGCATAATTTGGTTTGGTTTCTTACAAAAAAACGAAAACTTACACATAGTGGTATTTAATATCAAAGTTTACTTTACTGCAAAAATTTTGGTTTAAACATGTATTAAATGTTTCAAGTCGCATTAAGAATGTGATGGCTAATTGTTTTATTAAATTTACTTTTCAAAATGTTCACCATCTCATTCTTGGTGAAAGAAGCTTCGTCGGTTGATAAAACATTAAACAAAAATTTTGGTTCCTTTAGTTTTGGTCAATAAACTATTTACAATATTTTTACCTGTGTGAAAAATCGGCGGGTAGGAGTGTTTGATCCTTTATAGATGATAAGGGTAAAGTAATTGCTATTTAAGTTCTTCTGGTAGAATTCTCTTCAAAAAGATTTTGGGAACCAAAGTATGCGTATAAAAAAGTCTTTGAGAAACTAGGACAAAGGTTCGCCGTTTGCACACACTGCACGCACCCACGCAACCATATATATATATATATATATATATATATATATATATATATATATATATATATATATATATATATATATATATATATGAAGGATCTGGTAATGTGACAATTGAAAGTTGCGAAAAACATTATTTCAGTCCATCAGTGCATGCATTTAATTTCGATTTATAAACAAGACTCTCACGATATACTTCTTTTTTAGGAAAAGCTCTGGAAAATTTCGAAGAAGGTAGTCGTATTTACAGGTAACGATACCCCGAAAAACCAGGTCCAGCTCGGCAAACCTTTGATCTTTTTTGAGACTTTTTTATACGCAGACTGTGGTTCCGAAAAATCTTTTTGAAGAGAATTTTACCAAAACTACTGTAAGGGTTACGGGACAAGTTGGTGTTTCCCATTCGATTCAACATAAAAGACTTAAATAGCAATTACTTTACTCTTATCATATATATATATATATATATATATATATATATATATATATATATATATATATATATATATATATATATATATATATATATATATATATATATATATATATATATATATACTCCGCTATTAACAAGACAGAGACAGAAATATAAATATAAAATTTATCTGTGAAGACCTCAGCCTTCACCCGTCTCTATGTTTAGTGGGATAGAGACTAACCTTAAATTTTACATTGTGACTCATCCGACTTACTTACATCAATTCATCGTCAGTTTCTAAAAACTGCAGTATCTCTTCCATATCACACTCTAAAGACAACTCTGATGGCCATTCTCTTAACTGTTCTTTTGCTACTTTTGTAATAACATTAGTTCCAATCTTTTTGATTTCATAACAGTTTTCATATCATTTTCATTTTCAAGTCTTATTACTATTTCATACGGATCTAAAAACTCATACTCACTCTTACATATATGCATCTGGAAATCTCGATGCATCAGAACAAAATCACCCACCGAATTTCGAATAGTGTCCCTCCGTTTTCGGTTAGAAGCCTTCATCGACGGTGTTAAAGATAATTTTTCAGTAACTCGAGCTCTGTCAAGTTCTCTAAATTCGGTGAAATAGATTTGAGTAAAGCCTGTATCAATGGTGTCGAACTTTTAATTCCCAACAAAAGTTGTAAGGGAGTAACTTGTATTGACTTCTGAATAATTGTATTTAGCGCTAGTTGAATCTTCCCTATTCCGCTCGGCCATTCTGACTTTATTTTTGTTTCAATTCTCAGAAGATGCTTAATTGACCTCATATACCCTTCCACTTGAGAGTTACCTCGATGAATAACTTGCAGTTCTCCTTGGAATTAAATAGGCGCTTTAATTTCACAAACTTCGGATGAATTTTACGTCGAATCACAGAAGATCCTTGATGATCAGTGATTGTTACCAAACTTTGATCTTCAAATAAATTACGCCCAGTAAAAACGTCATAATCGAGGCACTAATC